>JAAEAF010004684.1:0-194737 GCA_011037195.1 Triatoma infestans | reverse complement strand
AATGGTTAGACTAGTATTTTATCTTTTGTCTTGGGGTTGAAAGAAAATTTATAAAAGTATTTCAACCCCCTAGGTTTAGTTTAATTTAGGATTAGCGTATTATAGAAGGTGCAGGAACATATGTTAAAAGTACTGCACCTCTCAGTTAGTTTGTTCAATAGCCTCCTTAAACAAAGTTATATAACTAAATATCTATGAAAATTACAATATCAGATGGAAAATAATGATGCTTTTGGTTTTTGTTCGACCCCCCTCCCCAATAAGTTCTAGAAGTTAAGGGATGACACAATAATATTCCACACTCCCCCTCGTCGGCTAGATCGATGACATATGTGGGGAATTGTGGAAGAAAATTAACATCCAATGGCTCCACCCTACTTTGCTGAGCAAAGTATTGTATGTGGCTGCCAAATAAGGTACTGGTGTCAACCCAGCTCGAGTGGCCACAAATTGGAAAGATATATAATGAACACGGGGCGCTAATGACCAAGGCTGTCGGTGCGCCCATAAATATGTATAAAAAAAAAAAATAACTACACATTATAAACTTATCAATTTGTTTCATTTATTTTTCCGAATAAGTAAACATAGAGGGTTCTGGCGTTCCAAGTTTGAAGATAAATTGTAAATTATAACTTTGTATACATACAGCAGTAAGAGAAAAGTCGTGTGTGTGTGTATCCACACCTGATTTTGATTGTTAACTTTGTATTTTTTTAATAAACTGTTCTTCAACAACACTGTTCACCAAGATGAAACAAACCTAATAAAGCAAAGATGTTTCTTTATAATTCAAAAAAAATTTTATAATAAGAAAAAAAAAGTATAAAAGATCTATAATTTTTTTTTTAAATTAATGAATTCATAAGCCAATTATAAGAGTCACATGTGCCCACGTTTGACACATAATGCCACATGTTTAGAAGGCACCACAACTACGTTCAACATGAAGTGCCTCTATACAAAATAAAACTACATGCAACTTCTGTTAATAACTAACCCTAATAACACGCAAACTACCATTCTGTCCTCATCTAACACCGTTCATAATCATTTAATAATAAGTAATATATGGTTTCCTAGTTGATTATCATAAATTATAAATGAAGTAAAAAAAAAAAAAAATCTGGTGTGAAACACTCACACGGCTTTCTTTTATAGTGATTAATTACAATTTCAAATTTTCTTTACATTAGAAAATTTATTTTCATAATTCTATCATGAATATGGAAGGGGAAAATTCATTTAAGGGCACTTTTGGTGGAGGGGTGGGGTTAGGTTTCTATCTAAAGTGCTATTTCAGTTTATTAGACAATTCTATCATCTAATTAAATATTAGAATTTCTATCAATTCTACATTACATGCTGGTTACATATATGCTGGTAGGCACCCCTGGCTTAGGTAGTCATTTAAATGTAGTTCCATTATAGTCCAGAAGACAGCGCCAATAACATTAAAAGAATTCAAATAAAATTTGAAATTTAACTCCACAAATTCCGCCGTAAAATCCATTAAAATGATTATTTAATCATAAAATGTTTCAAAGAACGTAATAGGGTTTCGAACAAAAATAAATTCTAAAAAAATACTCGAAAAATTTATTTTTAAAAAAATTTGGAATTCTACTAATACTTGTAATGCATATTATTTATCTGGTAGAACCCATACACTTCACTTGAAGTGGTACTTCAGAGGTGAGCTTAACGTTATTATCCCCGAAAACTCCCCCCCAAAAAAACAATTTATATGTTACAAATAAAAAGTGATAGGATTTAGCCTTTTCTGAGCTGAAAATTGCGAAAGCTTAAACAAAGTAAAGTCGCATTTCCGGTTTAGGAATTTTGCCTGAAGACTTCGTGTCAGGTACAGTGGTAGTAGTACCTAAACGGAATACCAAGTTTTAGCTTCCCGCGATTTTTCGTTGTTGTGATACTTTGTTCATCACACACACCTACATACATACAGACATACAGGCCAGTCGTTAAAAACAATATTGTTCGTACTCAAGACTTGTATTTCCGGTTAAAATTAAATTTTGAAAATTGGATACAATCGCAATACTTCCACTTGGAGTATGAGAAAGGAGTACGAGAAAGTAATAAAAATGCTTCTATCTACAAATGCAATCAATCATACTTAGAATTCTGGATAGAGTGTAACATAGTAGGGGAAACTTAATAATAATAATAATAATATAAAAAGGATCACCCCCTTTCATATGGTTAGCATCTAGTAAGAAAAAAGATATTCAAAAGCGGTTACGAAATTGAAGACAACAATATATGTTACCTAATGCAACGAAAACATACTCTACATTGTCCATACTTGCATAACTCTCATAACCCATCCATTGAGTAATTTTTAGATTTGTTAATTGTTTTTACAATAAAATGTATAATATGTATAAACTGTTATTTTCCTGGGAGGGTGGTTATTTTTATTTATATATTTCATTTGTCTATCATTTAAAAAAAAAACTATTCCAAAAGAATTGGCACAATTTGTTTTCTGTGTAACTACTGCGTAATTAAATTAAAACGTCATTTTTCATTAATTCAATAAATTTACTATTATTTACATATTAAAAGTAATGCTAAAAACAACATAATAGGGAAGGGATTAGCTCAGTGGTTAGCACACTGGACTTCCATGCGGAGGACCCGGGTTCGAAACCAGTTGTGTTGCCCTTAGATTTTTTTTCTTCCTAGGAGCCCCTACAGCTCACTGTCCGGTGATGGACAGTGGTGTTGTCTGTAACGAGAGAACACTGTCCAGAGGCCGGAGGTGCACTGAGAAGGCTCCAGGCGACAATGACCATAGAGGTTGACGCGCCTTAAATTAAAAAAAAAAAAAAAAAAAAATTATTAATACAATTTAAATGATTTAATGTGTTATAAATTTCCGAATTTCAAGAAAATCTATTTATACCTTATCACTTTTTACTTTCTCTTACTACTGTAAGTGCAAGTAGTGCAATAGCGTCAAATTGTCAATATCGAGTTTGCACAGCAATATAAATTTCAACATATAATATTCAAACATGATATTTCGTTTATGTTCCACCCGGTGGACCTGACAATAAAGTTTTGGACTAAATAGGTTAACCGGAAGTACCACTTTTTTTGAATGAATTTTTAATTTTTTTGCGATTTTCTAGAAAACGGCTCCAACAATTTTCTTTAAACTTGCTATATGAACTACAAGTATAAAAATACTACAAGATATGTCGATTAAAAATGTACGGAACCGCAAAGCGTTCCACCCTGAACTGAACCTTGACCCTTCAATCTAAAATCCTCGCCGGTTGTCTCAATTATGTATCCAATCTCACCTTACACATTGAACTTAACATTTCATTTTTCTTCACCCATGTCATATACATCTAAACAGATTTTACTCCAGACATCAATCCTATTCTAACTCAGTAGCAGACATTCTCCTCTCAAACTGTTCCAGGGAAACCCACAATGACGTTTAAGGCGATCGATGTTCCCGCGACCTCATAATTATGATTCCATCACGTCACATTATTTATTATATCATCACATTTACTTACTGGAATCTAATACAGTTGTAAATTTCAAATAAATAAACAAAACGAAAAATCTGGTATGAAAAACTTACACAACTTTCTCTTACTTCTGTAAATACAATTTTCTTTGAATTTCACATTTTGCTCATTTGTCCTAACATAAATAAATATAAAGATGATCGGAGACAAATTCCAACCTACACCATCCCAGGCAGGTAGAGAAGTGATTACACAGTAGTCTAGAAGAACGCGCCAATAACATTGAACCATCCTCATATATTTGAAATTTAACAGCACAAATTATGTAAAATCAATTTTCTTTTGCACCAATGTATCAGATAAAAGTATTATGTTTATATCTGTGTAGTTAGCATCCTAAGTTAAAGGAAATTTTCGAGAAAATTGTAATAAACTGGAATAACCTATTCTCTAAAGTTGCACTTTCGGTTAGCTGGTTTTCTTCAAATTTGGAACTCCAATATACAGTGCAGTCTCGATTATCCGTCACTCTTTTATCCGTCAACTCCAATTATCCGTCACGGTGTTTGTGCCCACACATTATTTACATATTATGTACTCTTTATTGTACACGGCGCGGGCGCAATATAATTTCTGGGTTGTCCAAAATCTATTTTGAGTGATGACGAAATAATTGCAAATTTGCATCCATCTGATGAAAATAATAGCGACAATGAAGAAGATGAAATTCAAATTTCAAAAATTACTAACACCGAAGCCGAAATTTCGATTTCCAAATTTATTGAATGGTACGAACACCAAGAAGAGTGCGATAGTACATCAAATTTACTTTTAAGGAAACTGCAAGTTCTTGCAGCCAAGAAAGTGAGGAATTCTAAAAAATAGTCAACAATGATGAGTTTCTTCAAACCCTCACAAGAATAAAATCAAAGATTAGAAAAAACATGCAACAAATAAAAAAAAATAAATTAAAAAAATACACAAAAAACCTTTTTAATGCTGGCTCGGTTTCCGTGACGGTCACAACCCCGTATAAAAAGCAGAGTGGAATGTTTTTAAAAAACTAATAAAATATAAATTCTCCAACCTTGTTTTCTGTTAACCGTCTATTCTCTTATCCGACAACCGTCTGGTCCCGAACGTGACGGATAATCGAGACTGCACTGTATATCAGTATTATATAAGTAGTAGAAACATAGAAGTAGTTTGTACTTTTTATGTGTTACCTCTCTCTCCCATAAATCACCAAAAAAATTAATTTTTTTCAAAATCGTTGGAATTGATTTCAAGAAAATTGCGAAAAACTGAAAAAAAAAAAATCCTTAAACTTACATTTTCGGTTAATGGATTTTGCACGAAACCTTCGTATCATTTGCGGTGCTAGAACTTAGAGAAAAATCAAGTTTGAGCTTCCTGCGACTTTTTATTTTTTAGATATTGTTTACATATACACATATACTTGTTCATGAAAACATTTATTTTTCTTATTCAAGGTGACCTCAGAACATGCATTCCTGGTGAATATTTAGCACGATCGAAATATTATCTCTTACCAGGCAAGGAGGCGTCTTTTCTTATTGTTCAAGTCGTTCACAGAAGTGTAGAATTTAAAATTTTCGCTCTTATATCAATTAATTGGAAATGTCTGACTAACAGAAGTTAGGGAGGGAATGAACGCCAAATTTGTGACACCAGGATACGCCACTACACCAGAAATAAGAGAAAGTCAAACAAATTGCAGGAAGAAAAAGTCGTATGAGTGTTTCAAACCAGATTTTAATATTAATATTAGTATTTTGTTGTTAATTGTCTTAATTTTTTTTAAATTCATTGTTAGTTTTACTGAAGTTCTAAAAGCTTTTTCAACTGAAGCACAAATATAATTAGATGGTACAGGGTGCAAGGTTGGGGGGGGATCTGTTCGGCCCAATCCCAGCCAACATTGCCTAGTATTATGAGTGGAAAACAAACGAGAGGGATGTTTCGATTGATGAATTTCTGAATCTCTGTTTCATTCGCTATCTTTCTCATTTAGTTATACTTTCTCACTCATATCCTATGCGAGCCCCCCCCAGTCCTCCAACTGGGACGGGATGGTTTCTGGTTTCCCCTCCCAGCCATCGCTGAAATATGGAGACGTATGAGATGAGAGGAGGGGCAAGGCCCCCTGTAGCACAGAGTTTTTGAGGGAGAGACAGTAAGAGCGGGTAAGTGTGAGTTCAGGGTGGGAGATTTCTACTATAAATGGTATATATATATATATATGTGTGTGTGTGTGTGTGTGTGAAGGGGTTGAATAGGGTGCCTTAGAAAATAAGGGCTGATGAGAAATATCAAACGCAAAGTGAGGAGAAAGCGAGAGAAATAATATGGATAGATAGAGATGGAATGATTGAAGCAGTAAAGTGTGGTGAAGTTAATCAATATCTGCACTATACAATACCAAATGAAACATATTTATATATATATATATATATACATGTATATAATAATATATATATATGTTTGTTTGAGTGTATGTGCGTGTGTAGTGTAGGATGCTGTTTCTTCAGAGATTGTAGGTACATATTTCTCTTCGCTTCTCTTAATAATTCCTTCCCTAGCTCTCTCTGTCTCTCGAATACACACATCCACCTCCCACTCCGTTTTTAATCCACCTTGTACAGCCACTTGGTGAGCACACTAAAAACTCTTTAACGAATCAACCATATCTTTCATAACTTCTAACCATCATGGGGACATATTTCAGCTTTTAAATGTATATCTATCTATACATATACATATATGTATTTTTTTAAATTCCCTATTGACAAAGTTTTATTCAAATTTCTCATAATTTTTTTGAACAGTTTTAATAGTCTTTAATGGTTCATAAATTTTGGAAATCGTGTAGTTTATTGTATTGTCATTTCTAGATAAAAATCTAGTGTGAAACATAGATACAACTTTCTCTTGCTGCTGTTGATATAATTACACAAGATGACACTTTTAATATGTACCAACCATTGTTTTCGGAAAGTAAGCCGAATAAAAAAACAAATAATACCCAACTGAATTTTTACAAGGAATCCAAATATGTGATCAATTATTTTTTTTTAAATTGGACTACAAATATGGTTTTTTAAACGAATTCTTAATACAATTTTGAATATAGAGAAATTCTCTACCATCTGGTTGCTATTCTATTATTCCACACTGTTTTTGAGTTTATGGTCAAATAAGGGAAAAACATGTAATTACATTAGTTGTCCAAAATGGGCATCATCATTAAATAAGCACAAGCACGCTTTGTTTAGAATTTGGGCGGATTTCTTCGCAGGCTTCGGAAATTGTTTCTTTTAAAGAAATTCCTTTTTACAGTGGTGACAGATTTTAAGTTGTTATAAACTTTATCTTTTAGATATCCCCACAGGAAGTAATCCAGAGGTTTGCCGGCGTGCTAGAGGGACAATTTTCAAGCAGATCTGCTGAGAACTTCACTTAAAAAAAGGAAGATAACTTGTCTGCTGTTGTATGTTTCATTAAAAAAAAAGAAAAAAAGTTTGAACTAAAAGTAATAGATCTACATAAAATACAGTGTGTATACAAATTTTAAACAAAATTATTGGAGCCATTTGGAAGAAAATCGAAAAATAAAACAACTGAAAAACACTAATACTAAGTAAAATTGAAGTTCTAGTTAACAGTTATTGTAAAAAAAAAAAAAAAAATCTTAAAATCACATTCTTCTAGTAGCACCTAAAACTAAATACCAAGCTTCAGACCTTTTTGGAGTCAAGCTACTCCCCCATCACATACACATACAAAACAGACTATTCAAATCACTTTTTCGTAGTCAGAAAATCTCAAAACAAATTGATACGATCAAGATACTTTCTCTTAGAAAAAGGAGAAAAATTAATTTATAAATATAAAAAATGAATTGTACAAGTTAAAAGAAGAATTAATCCCAATAAAAGAACTTAAGGAATACAATAACAACTTGAACACAATATGATCTCACACAAAACTAAAACAGTTAAAACTGGATTTAAAAATAAATAAATAAAAAAGGGGGGAAAACATTTATTTGTAGGTTTATCCGCGTGACTAACAGTGCACTCTCTTTATTTTACAGGTAAAGTTAAACTTTTGATTTTTACTGATAAAGTTTAATATTAAAAAAACTATTTGTGGACATGCTTGTAGACTTTTTAGTTTCTACACCATCCGCTTATTAGTCGCGTGACTAATTTTATTTTTTTTATTAATTTTATTTCATTTCTTTTACTATTTAAATTCCTTCTTTTAAAAATCTGAGGGAAACACTCAAACGGCTCTCTCTTAATGTTATAAAAACAATTATATATAACTTTTTTAAATTCAAAATTTTAAATTAGTCCTAACATTATATAAAGATAAATAAAGGTGTGGGACAAATACATTGAAAAAACTCAAATAAAATTTGAAATTCACTGTCTCAAAATGCCACATAACTACAGAGGCATCAATTTTCTTTTTTTTTTGAAAAATATTTCAGATTAAAGTAAGAGAATAAATCTTTGCAATTGCATCCCAAATTTAAAGAAAATTGTTATAGTTGTTTTTGTGAAAATTCAAAATAAACAAATAAAAAAACCTATTCTTTGTGACGTTGCTCTTCCTCCAGAAATCAAAAAAAAGAAAAAAAAGTCAATTTTCAAGAGAACATATTTCAAAATAAGATTCTATGTGGTGGAATCCGTTTTCTATAAAATTGTAAAAAACTGAGAAAAAAAAAAAATGCCATTCAAGAAAGTCGCACTTTGGATGGATTTTGTCAAAAACCTTTGCGTCAAATAAGGTGGAATACCTAAACAGAATATCAAGTTTCCTGCAATTTTTCATGTTAAAGATATTTCGTTCACACACACACACACAATTCGCTAAAACATGTATATGTACGATAAAAACTAAATGTTGATAATTTCTATACGATCGCAATACATCATCCTTTTACTTAAAGTGTAAGAGTATGTAAAAATAAAGTATGAACGAAGCTAGAAACAAAAATTCTTCAGTCATTTACTGTTCTGGATCTTTCGAGACCAAGTTTTGGAAGATTTTTTAGGGTAGATTATGGAATAACTGAAATTTCTTGCAAAGGTTTTTTGGATTACATGGAATAGGACAGTTTTGGAATTTATGCTAATTTACTTTAAGTTAAAGTCGTTTATGTGTTGTTTTCATTTTAGTCATTTAAAGATATACTTTAAAAAAAGTATAATGCAAGATAATGTATGTCATGGATTGGTGACAAGAATTTGGGTATCAAGTAAAATTAAAATTTAAAATCGAACTGTAAAAATGAATGAAATGACAATGAGTTCTTCCATTAAAAATGAATAAAATAAATATAACATAAATATATAATATGTAAAAAGAAGTAATTATAAGAGAATAGTTAATAATATAATAAAACTGCTATAGTAGGTATGAAATTAACAAAAGAAGAAACTAAGATAAAAGCATTTAAACGTTACTGCCGTCTTGCGGAAAGATCAAGAACTAAAACATGCCCTGTAACATGTTTAGAAACAAGACCGTCAGTTGAATTCACTTAACTAAGTCGAGCGTAGTTATTCCAACCATCTTTTAATCGATATTATTATTAATCTTTTGTTTTTTGTTTTTTTTTTTCATACTAGTTTTATACTTAATTGAATGACAATCTCAATTGTTTCATAATAATTTTTAAATGAAAATAAAAACAGGAGAAATTTTTTAATTGCTTAATGAACACATGCTGCTAATAGGATTTCCGGTCCACTAGTGACATGTCCAAACAGTTAAACGAAGCAGAACTACAACAAATACATCTCAATTTTTATTTCCGAATTAAGAAACTTAGTAAAATATAATACATTTCTATGAAAAAATAAAAGATCTACAACTTTCTCTTACTGTTTTTAATATAATTATTTTTCTAACATTAAATATAGAGGTAGCGGGGGGAAGAAGTTGCTACCTATGCATATAGAAGTGTGATTACATTATAGTCCACTAGACAGTGCCAACATCATGGAACAAACCAAGTAATATATGAAATTTAACGCCACAAATTCCGCAGAACTACCCAAAATCAACTTTTCAGGATAGATTTAAATCTGTGCCGATAGAAATCCAAGTTAAAAAAAAAAAAAAATCGATTTAGTCCTTTTCGAGCACATTAAAAAAAAAAAAAACTCAAAACCTATCCTGATATACTTTCGCTTAACCTATGTTCTTCAAATTTGAAATTCAATCAGGACTTGTAATGTAGATAAGTTTATATAGATGGTAGAACTAAACTTTAAATTGAAGTATTTTAGAGGAATGCTTTAGGTTATTGTTCCCAAAGAACCTATAGAACCTCCCCCCCCAAATTAGGAGTAAGAAAAAGTGGTGTGAGTGTTTTACACCAGATCTGTTTCGAACTCAGAGGACTTCCAAATATGTATTTCTGGTGAAAACTCAATTTCGAAAATATGGCACGAATGCTACACTTCCACTTTCTTGAAGAAAAAATTACAATTACTTACTTATTCCACATGCTGCAATTAAAAATTATCTACATACATTCAAACTAACTTACACCAATACATGCAAATGTAACAAATAAACTGTATACAAATAGGACCACTTAACTTTTTTTTTAACTGTAAACTATTTGACGTACATAGAACCAAATTAGTTGAACATTTTTGGATTTTCTGAGGGACTATGGCCTGGGATCTTGTTGCAATCTGTTTCACAACAATGCTGCTCATTTGTCGAGGCCTTAGACTTTACAGGGATTATAGTCAGTTCTTTACATCTTCACTATTGTTCACTTCTTATAATTTTTTATTATTTTTTTAATGTACATTATCAACATTTTGTGCATGCAACAAGATATAAATCTGTATAATTACCCTCCCCCACAAAACAATCACAGTTTAAGAGCCTTTTTTGTTATCACTAATATAAACAAATACTATAGGGTGCTAATTACTGGATATTACTGCTAGAAGAGGCAGGTCTCTCTGCCAATTAGGAATGTACCCTGTATTTGGCAGATCAGCGAGATTAGAGTGCAATACCGTATAACGGACCAAAGTGCGCTCTAATCAAAACACATATGCCGTCGGCGAGTCCCTTCATGTGTTAACTACCACTACTTCTCCTATTGTCGTTTTAATAGAAGAGAAATTACTTTCATTTAAGTTTTATTAGAAATTTAAAAATAAATTTATTTATTTTATGACAACTTGAATATAGGATTAATTGATAGAAATAATAATGAATTAAAGAAATATAAACAATTCGGAATTAGTAAATAAAAAGAATCAAGTTTACGTTTTATGAATGAGGCTAAAAAAAATATATATAAAGATAAAAATAAAAAAGAAGAAAATTGGGGAATTAGAAGTGCAATAGGAATACAAAATAGGTTCGAACCAGAAAAAAAAAAAACTAACGAGAATACAAAATGAATAGGATTCAAAAAGGATATGATTTGACCACATCACAAGTTGAAACAAAGATTACCGAAAGAAACTTTATTTACCAATAACTAACCAAAAAGGCTTTGGTTGTGATAAAAAGAAAAAATTTCAATCAATATTCTGGACAATTTGCAGCAAGCATTGTCCTTTCTAACCAAAATTCAAAAATTCTAGTCCAAAAAAAGTACTCCGCAGAAATGAGCAAAAATAATCAAAATATTTCATACTTTCTTTAAGAGGAAGTACTGCGATCAAATTTCGAAATTGACTTTTCACGAGAAATACACGTTTTGAAGTCTCTTGAGACCGAAAAAATGATATTTAGAAATAGTGTGAATGTGTGTGTATGTATGTAACCGCAAGAAGTTGAAACTTGATATTTCATTTAAATTCTACCAGGGGACGTGATGATAAGATTCTGGACGAAATTGGTCGACCAGATGTACTACTTTACTTGAATAGATTTTTCAGTTTTTTTTACAATTTTCTCAAAAACGTCTCCAACAATTTTCTTTAAACTTAATACATCAATTAATCACATAAAGAACTACAACGTTTATTTGGAACATTATTCCGGAATAATTTTAAATATAAGGGGTGTTCTGAGGGAGGATGGGTGACTTTATGTATAAAGTGCCACTTCAATATATTATGCAATAATAATATCTAAAAAATGTTAATAAGTATTCAATATTAGTCCAAAATTCGGAGTTTGAAGAAAATCAGTTTATCAGAAAATCTAATCACTCGTGTGAATGTTAGAGAAACGTTTGTCTTCGTTATCCTATATAATTACGACGACACAATTCAATGCTGTCTATAGTACACAACAAAGTTATGCACAGCGCGTAAGTTCTGTTTTCTGTTTTTGTTTTTTTTTTATTTGGCAAAGAAAAATAAGTGTAAAAAAAAAATTAATCTAACAACATACCAATTAATCAATTAATAATTTTGAACAAACAAACAAAAAAAATAGAATAAATAATTACAAGAGTAAAAGGTTAATAAGGAAAATAAATAATTAAAAAAGTTGTGAATTCACGAATGATGTATGATTGTTAAAATTTTTCGTAACAATAAAAATTCAAAATTGTTATTTATTAGAATAAATAATTCACACATCATTTTAATAGTTTCAATGTAATTAATTAAAACTTCCGTTAGTAAATTTTGCAATAAAGTTATATATTTAAAATTTTAGTATTGCGAGCGGATTAAATTTTCGAAATTGAGTATTCATTGTCAATAAATGTTTTAAAGTCTTCTAGGTTATGAAAAAAAAAATTGTTTTTTTTTTAATGATGGTCAGTCTGTATGTGTGTTCGAATAAAATATCTCAAATATGAAAAATCGTATGAAATTCAAATATGACATTTCGTCTAGATTACCCACCCACCATCCGATCAAAACAAAAAAATAAAAATCCTTAGTTGGTGTTGTTGGATTATTGATTGTTTCTTTTTTTTTTTTTTTTTTGTTATTTTCAGGAATGAAGAAAAGCTTAAATGATTTACTTTAAACTTGCCCGCCACAAAATGTAATCTGAATAATTTTGTTAGTGAAATTGATTTTTTTATATTCTCATACTCCTTACCTACTAGTAAGAGCAAGTATTGCTATCTTGACAAAATTTTGAAATTGAGTTCTTACAGAAAATACATATTTTGAGGTTCCCTGGGTCTACGTGTGTGTATGTGTGTGTGTGTGAACAAAATATCTCAAAAAGAAAAATCCGAAAAAGATAAAGGAAAAAAATCGACGCTAAAACTTTTTCTTTTTAGATACTACAACAAACAATAATTAGGTTTTAGCGATTTTCCTTAAGAATGGTTCAGACGATTTTTTTCTTAAACCTCGTATAATATCTACAAACATAAAGGCCTATCATTTTTATTTGAAAGCATTTTTCTGTGGTTTTAGGGAGCAGTACCGTTAAATTTTCTTCTAACTCTAGTACTACTTCAGTATAATTTATGGTTCTAATACCCAAGTAATATTAAGATGTATTAAGATAGTTTCTAAATTTGAAGGATCTCGATTTACCGACTGGTACGACTTCACACAATTGGGTTTTGATGTTTTTTTTTTTGTAGAATTTTCTTGAAAATATCTAGAATTTTTCTTTAAACTTGGGATGTTAACTGTACAGATAAAAATGTATCACTTTTTTTAAAAATTTTTTTCTTTTGGCATTTGATGTTGCGTTCTAAACTGTGTCAAAGTGTTGGAGAAATTGGCGAAAAACTGAAAAAAAAAAAAGTCAGTTCGTGTCAGATACGATAGTACTGCCTAAATGGAATACCAAATTTGAATTTGCTGTGATTTTTTTTCTTTTTTGAGATTTGTTTTCACTCCTCAAAGACATGTATTTCCAATGAAAACAGAATTTCGAAAATTTGAAATCTTCGTAATACTTCCTGTTATTAGTAGTAAGATAGAGTAAAAAGGAGTCCTACAAGGAATTGCCCCCCCCCCCTCTGCTGGTAACGCGCGATTGATTAAATATTTAAATAAAACAATGCAATATTTCATAAATAATATATTAGACATGTTTACGTGTAAAAAAAATAACGCAGTTTTATTACTTAAAGTTTTAAAAAAAGTCAAACAACTCATGAATAAACTTTATTAATCCAAATAAGCACTTTTACTGTCTAAATATTTTGCGCCTAACAGAAAACAAGTTTTTGGATGAAGTTGATGAATTCTTTAGAAGGTAGCTTGCTTGATGAAGAGACTTTTTAATTATAAGAAACTGTCTATCAAAAAAAACAAAAAAAAGACGAGAAAGAGAAGAAAAAATAAAAACGAAATTGGTGAGTAATTTAGATAGAACTGATTCACAAATTTTTTTTTGACATAATTTGTGAATTTTTAAGAATTCTAGTATTAGTGAGGGAATTTGTAATTTTGATTAACAAGGATAGATAGGTGGCGGCAACCCTATCTTTTTTTTTTTTTATATAGTTTCTCTACTCATTCATTGAAAAGGACGTTTCGACCTAATGACGTCATCATCAGTTATTCTTATCAATTTCCCTCGTGCCAAGGAAAATCTGGTGGAAAAACTAATACACTTTCTCTTATTTGGCGGTTTCTACAACTACATTAAAGTGACAAAAAAAAAAAAAAATTGAGAACATCAAACTTGACTTATAAGTCCTAATATAAATGCAGTTAGTATGGGGAGCAAACGCCAACCTATCAATATAGCCAGGTTTAAATTTTAGTCCAGACGAGAACGTCATTAACATTGAAAAAATGGGTGAATATATTTTAAATTTAACGCCACAAATTTCGCAAAACTATCTGAAATCAATTTTTTTCGTAAAAATTGTTTAAAATAAAAGTGATAGTCACTTTTATAATAAAGTGATAGTCTGCGCAATTTTATTCCAAGTTTAATGGAAATCGTGATAGTCGTATTCATAAAAATTCTAAAAAAACCTATTTTATAATGTCGTACTTCCGGTTACATTAATATTATCTAGGTGGTAAAACCGTACATTGTACTGATGTGGTACGTTAAAGGAAAGCTAAGTCCCTTGCACAATCCTCCAAAATATCAATTTTTCCCAAGAAAATGTTACAAATAAACGTTTTGTATATTTATGTCTATAGACAGTATAAGAACGTGAAAGAAAATTGTTGGAGCCTTTTTTGGAGAAAATTGCTGAAAAATTAGAAAGAGAACCCAGTTAAGTCACACTAGGGCTTTCCTCTAAAGTGTCATTTCAATATATTATCCAAGGAAGTAGAGGTATATCAAGTACTCTACACCATAATGTAAATGGTGTACGAATGTGAAGTGTGCATGATAAATTCTATGATTGTTAGGTTTGCTAGGTATTTATAAAGATGAATGTATTTATTAGCGAGGATGAGTGGTATGGAATGAAGTGCAGGGACCAGTACCGGTCAGGGTTGGCAACATCTTTGATCGTTTAATCGGCCTTCTTTAATTTGACCTGGGAGCAACTGCAATTTCGGAGATATGAGATCGCAGCCTGGATTGGTAACCCGGCAATTGAATGCATGGTTTGTAATTTTAAGTTGGGAACAAGTGCTGTAGGTGCAAACAACCCTAGCTGTTGAGCATCTATAAAAAATGAAAAAAAAAAAATATATATATTTTACGATTTCTATCGTCTATATAATATTAATAAGAATTGATTTTAACGAGGTTCTGGGAATATTTGTGAATTACGCTTAACTTTAAACTGTGATACGATTTCTGCTATCTTAAAAACGTACAAATATAATCCGCACCAATAAAAGATATGGCTAATTAATTTTTAATTAAGTGAAATTTGGAGAAAATTTTGATTAAGAACAGTGCAGTCTTGAGTTCGATTCCACCAATGGTCTCTTTACACTTACTTCCCTTAGGAGCCTCTATACCGGTGGACAGTGTTATCTATAAAGAAACAACATTACTGCCCAGAGGCGGCAATGCACATGAGAAAGCTCCACACACACTGATATTACACAATGATCTTCGTGGGCTTTTTTCAATTTTAAAATATTCAGGTTAATTAAAAAAATCGAGCTAAATTGTGGTGGTATTCATCATAAAACGTTAAAATTTTATTTTTAAGTCTTTAATAGATCCTACAAAATGATAAAAATTTTATGAAAGGGTTCATAGATAGCCGGAAACAGAAAGTACTAATTTGTTTTTTTCATTAACATAAAAGTGCATACTTATAATTAACATATATCTTTAATAAACGCTAATGATTATTTCGCTCATTAAACAATATTAACCATTCACAGTGCTAATTTCAACTCAAACCAGCCAATAAGGTTCGACATTGACTTTAGTGAATTAAAAATTTTTCGAGGGCCCTCGAGTGCCTATTGGAAAAGACGGCCCTTGCTCCGGACATCAAATATGACCCAGAAGTTGAGACGCCAAAAAAAAAAAAATATTAAAATAGAAAAGTGCAAAGAAGGTCGTGGGATTGCATTTATAATAACTGTGATCTTAGGAGTGTTATTTGCGAAAGGATGAAGTTATACATTCCTTTAAAGTGCCACTTCAATATATTTGATAGCTTCTTCAGTTATTTATTAATTAAAGGTAATTATGGCTACCTTATTGAAAATTGCAGCAAAAAGGACCTCATATGTGTATTCCACACTACTTTGTTGGTTAAATCGATCTTTTGAATTTAGTCAGTACGAATACTATAAATTTTGTTGAGAATTGAGAGAAGCGCTGCAAACAAATTCAGTCACAATTAGGCGTTCCTATCTTAATAAAAAGCAACAAAAATAAATCCCAAATAATTATATATATTTATATGTAATTAATTGTAAAAGCAACTAAATGTTCAGTAATAATTCCAAGTTTGAATGAAAATTTATGAATTAAAACTAATTATCATTGTTGAAGTTAAGTTGAAGTATATTTATATCTAAGTAGATGCTTTTAATACTTTTTTTAAAAATAAAAACAGAATCTAAATCGAATAATGAATACGTTAACAATGATGGTTTGTAGCTAACAAACAATTAGCCCCTTAATTTGCATTAATAAATGTAAAGTTATGGAAAAAATAGTTTTATTTATAATTTATTGTTTGCATTGAAACATTAATGTTTAATTCCTAGTGAGTTCCGGATACTAAACTAATTGAAACTAACATCTTATCTGTTTTGTTAAGAAAACAATTTTTACCTTATTAATAAATAAGTTCTAATAAGTGAGGTGCTTTTTTCGTGACAGTAATAACTTTTCCGCTTGGAAAATTGCTAAGGAATAAGTTTCGAACTAAAACACAGTAATGATGGATAAAATACTTTGTATACTATAATCTTACTGGAAATGAAACTTGTTGATTTGTTTTTTCTATCGCAATTTTGGAATGTATAACTTTTGCATGTATGCAAGGCGCATGATCGCTAAGTAAAAGTGCATTCGAAAAGGATCTTCGAAGGAGGAACCAGTGATTCTAAATAAAGGGAAATTAAACAAACAAAGCAGTCACGAAGGACACAATACTCAAGATAACAGGGGGGAAAGAAAGGATAGGAAAGAAATTCTGTTTTGGTAATACCACAGCATGTCACACCAACATTTCGGATAGAAATCCATCTACCGGAAGTGCGACTTTACTGCAACTAAATGGATTTTCAGTTTAAAGTTCGTATACCTCAAATTATTATTTTGGGGGGTGGGGACCAAACCCTACGTTATCTACACTGGGCCCATATAGCTACCACAAGAAAAACAACAAACCCGGTCTAGAACAAATATCCAGACCCGGGTCTAATCCATCTAAGATTTGTATACCTCTTATCTGCCTATCAAATTTATTTTTAACATTTAAAAAAAAAATATTGATTTTAGGTAGTTGTGAGGAACTTGTGAGATTAAATTTCAAATTCTCTTCTGGACTCTGTTCTGGACAATGTATGTAGGCAAGGGGACTATTACCTTCCAGGGTACGTAGTTTTCATTCCTACCGCCTCTATATTTTTATTATAACAAGTGAGTTTGAAATAATACGTTTAAATAAAATATTGGGGTTGTGTTATCAGCCGTTAGTAGTTAATATTTGAGGAAATTAGTGAGTTTAAATATACTTTATATCTATTTCAAGGCGTATTTTATCTAATCATATATATATATTTATGAAAAGTGAATGCGAAATTGCATCTACAGACTTACAAGTAATTTCACTTTCACTTTTTACGAATACATTATTACACACAAAAACGAAAAAAAACCTTGAAAAAGATGATAGAATATATCGAAATGTTAGCAGTTTTACACCAATTTTGTTTTCACTAATTCAATTTTGTCTCACTAATTTGCACAATCACGGCTACAGAAAATTTGTTATCTTGTACAAAATCTGTATTAATAAGTGTAAGAGAAAGTGGTAGGAGCGTTTCACCCCAGATTTTTTTTTTTTTTGTTTAATTCAAATATAATACTGGTAATAAATCATTTATTGATTATGTTTAAAAATGCACAGTAAAAGAGGAAAATTGAAGATAATTAAAGATAATTCAAGATAATTAAAGATTGGTGAGTTTACAAAACAAGTGTGAGGGTTGTATACAAGCCTAAATATTATTTAAAAAAAAGAAAAAAAGGTGCACCTCTTGCCAAACAAACACTTAAATATCAGAAGGTTGCCGACTCCTGGGAGGAAAAGGGGCGGATGAAGTTTTAAAGTGTTGATATGGCCAAGTGGAAAAGGCTAAAACTTTATAATAAAGTAGTTAAGCGATATCCTAAATTTGAACTATGCTCCAAAGACATTGAGGATCATGTAGGCAAAGGAAAGAAAACCTAAGTTATTCAATGCACAAGAAAATTGGATGGCTATAGCGTTAGATGAACATTTAAAGACATAATGTTGTCCGTTAAAGACCTAGCCATCTTGGGAATATTCTTTTTTGGAGTATCACTGAGTTATCTAAAATTATAATTAAAAAAAAAATTATTTCTATGCAATTTACAAAACTTACCGTCGTTGATTTTTGTATTAAACCAGAACAAAAGTAATTTAAGAGGAAAAAGTATTGCATTCACATCAAATCTTCAAAATTGGGTTTCAAAAGGAAATACCTGCTTCTGAGGTCCATTTTGTGCCCTAGAAAGTGGTTATTAAAAATTGGTCAGTGTGCCCTATATTCAGCATAACTTAAAAACGAAGAAAATCAAAGAAAGCTGAAACCTTTCATTTAGGTCCTACGAAAGTAAAGGTTTTGGTCAAAAATCGGTTTACTGGTGGGAGGGAGGTAACCAAACCTTTACTTAATAGATTTTTCTGAGTGTCGTATGATTTTTATAGAAACTGTACCAACGACTTTGTTTAAACTTAATATACTAACAATACATTTAAAAATGTAAAGTTATGGAAAAAATAGTTTTATTTATAATTTATTGTTTGCATTGAAACATTAATGTTTAATTCCTAGTGAGTTCCGGATACTAAACTAATTGAAACTAACATCTTATCTGTTTTGTTAAGAAAACAATTTTTACCTTATTAATAAATAAGTTCTAATAAGTGAGGTGCTTTTTTCGTGACAGTAATAACTTTTCCGCTTGGAAAATTGCTAACTTATTTGTAATATTTTATCTGGAAAAATTCATTTTAAGATGTTTTATGGCGGTGGTAGACTTTCCTCTGAAATGACATTTTTCAATATACGATTCTATCGTCTATGTAATATTAATAAGAATTTAATGTGTCACCGAAATTCTTGGTTTGAAGAAAATCGTTTTATCAAAAGTAAGACTTTTATATTCTGTTGCACATATATATATTTTCAGTTATATGTGAAATTTGCGACTGGGTAATATATATATAAATAAATAATATATCAAAACTTTTTAAACTGCAGTATGAGAAAGTCGTGTGAGTGTTTCACACCAGATTTTTTTTTTTTTTTTTTAGTTATTTATTTTAAGGTAAAATTTAACATGTACATATAAAAAACGGGGACCTGAACGTGTTGCTATATGTTATATATATTTTTTTTTAATGTAATAACGCGTTCTTTTTTATATTTTTATTTTGGCTTGATTCCACAAGGTAGATATCAAAGAATGTCCAGTATAAGTTGGTGTATTTATGTTTGTCTGTGTGTTTGTACTGGTTACACTCAGTTGGCCGAGTTAGTTATATGTGTGGTAAAAAAAAAAAAAAAGTTTAAAAAAGAATAGGAAGATTTTCCGGCGTAGTTAACCGGGCAACTGTGTCTCCTTAGTCTTAGAATTACTGAAAATTAAAAATGATTGGGCAATGTCACCTAGTTTTACTTTTTGCTAAGGAAAAAGTAAAAATAAATAAATAAATAAATAACAAAAAATAATAATAATAATACTAATAAAAATAATAGATAAATTATGCTTAATAATTTTGGAATCCTATATTTCCAATTTGGGAAATCCATTCGATACGCCGACAGCTTCAATGTTTAATGGTCTGAATCTAATTATTGAGTAATTTTGTTGTAAGTTCTAGAGAAGGGCAGCTAAAGGAGACGGGCGATATTATAATGTGATTTTGATGAGCATTGCTGATCATACTGCCTTAAGGTCAAATCTAAACCAACTGCTCTGCCGCTACCGCCTCCACTCGCCCGCCCTGGCCCCTCACCAATCCGAGCACACTCAACAACAGATATATTGCTCATCAACTTCTATACAAGCGGAAAACAAATCACAGTCTATATCTTACAATCTACAGAATGATCACATCCTAAAAGTTCCCCGTATATACCATAGGTCCCCCATCCCCCCGCCGGGTTATCTATTTTAATTTATTAATAACAAGAAAGAATTAAATTTTGAACTTTTTTTTTTTTTTTTTTTTAATACGTTCACTGCAATATTTATTTTTAGTCCTATTTGCTTAGTGAGTGAATTAAATCGATCTGGGTTTAGCATATTAGTTTTCTATGCTAACTAGCAACTGAACAAAAGTTTACTCTTCTCCTATTGCATCCATTACTTCAGCGTAAAGTCCTTTGTATTTAATCCATATCCTTTATTATAAAAATTTCTTTATTTCTTTATTTTTACCATTTTTGCGGGAAATTATTCTCTATTTAACATGTTGTATGTCTAATTTTTTTCATAAGTTCTTGTGAAAACTATGCGTAAAATATAAAATACTTTTTAAAACTATTTTTGTAAAAGTTATTTATATTAAATCCTTTTCATTGTTTATTTTTCAATAATTTTTAAAATATCTCTAACACATAGACAGAGGGGATATAAAGCCTCAAATTTTAACAAGTTTGCCCCATTTACCCAGATAATATGTTTAAACCGTATCTTCTAATAGGTATGAGTTATAGAGCATTGAGATCTTTAGCTGAGATTTATCAAATCGATAAGAACACGTCAATTTTAATTGATCCTTCTTTTTTTTTTAAAAAAAAAAACAAAACAAACATTTTGCCGAACATTCCTGGACATATGACTCGATCTGATTCACAAAATTGAAGATTTGGAAAAAGATTAATATGTAAAAAATAAACTAAAGTTACAAATAATTTTTAAAATGATTCATATTTTAAAATTCAAGGATTATTTTATAGAAAATACAAGGATAAAATTTGTAGAGAAACTAATTTTGCCCAAAATGATTGGTTTTTAAATGATTTGACAAAATCCACAATTTTCTGTCCAGAAATATGTTCCGAAATTCTTCCCAGATATTAGAGAAACTTTTTCACAACTTCAGAAATATTTCCTAATTAAATAGATAAATGAACAAAGATCTAATTTATATTTAGAAGCCAAACCTTAAAAAAAAAACAGCTGGCGCTTATATATAAAAAAATAGTTTCGGGCAGGAGACCTGGATTATAGACTCATTAATTCGAGAAAATTTTTCAAGTAGAAAAAAAAATGATACACAGATCCTAATAATGTTAATTACAAGATTTATACGAAGACCTTCGCCTGCGCACAAGAGTCCAAACAATAGGTATCCCAAGGTATGCATTTTTAATAAATACTGAGTGATATTGGAGGTATGAAAATGATATTAGTTTCAGCGTGATAATATTAAAACAAAAAAATTGCAAAAACTTATTAAAGATAATTAGATCTACATATAGATGTATTACAATGACGTCGAAATCAGTTTAAATGAAACAATAAGTTCGTTAAAAGATGTTTGAGGCTTCGAATCGCGAATCAGACGAAAAGAAAATGTATTCATCGTAATCATATTAAAGAAAGCAGTGAACGTATTTTAATCTAAAATTTGGTGAAATTTAAAAAAAATTTAATTATGACTTGTTTATGAAATTATAAACTACTCATTCTTATTTTAGAAGAGTCTATTAGAAATAATTTTTATTTGGTGCCTTTTAAACTACTCAATTTTTTTTTTTTGAGCAACTTTTTCCCTGATAAATTGATCAAAAAATTCTTCTAATTAAACGAAAAACAATTTAAAAGAAGCCGGAAGGACCCAAATAACTACGACAGTGAATAACTTTAAAAATTAGACCTAGATGAAGAGCGTAAACAATAAACTGAATGTTCTAAATCATGTCTTCACTTTGATTTTGGATTTTCGTGAGTAGTAAAAGGTTTATTTTTGTTCCCAATTTCTGTATTATGGATGAAAATCCAAGAATTTTCCTTCCTTTTTAAAAAAAAAACTTATATCAGCTATGGTGGATTCCGTTGAAAACAAATAAATTCATGGAAAGCTTTCAAAACAGTTGAGTTGTGTATAAACGGCTCATAGTAATAAAAGTAGAAAATACACTCCAAAAAATCAGAAAAATCTAGGAAGCACATGTTAGAATAACAAGAATTTGATAGCCGAAAATGTTGTTTAAGTATGGTTCAAAGTTATTGAGGAGGTGGTTCCTTAGGTGTCCAACTGGTTGGATGTTATTCCAAAAGACAATGACACTAGAGATCTCTATAATGAACACTTAACATCAAAAAGGAACTCTAACGAGAAAAATTAAAAAAGAAAAAAATCGTAAAAAAGTCAAAAAGAATATTGAATCCTATTTATAGCAATCTTAAAAAATTAATATTTGTAAACAAGAACTAAATAAATAAATAAAAATGAATGATCAATATTGATTCACTCTGGACACACTTCAAACTAAAACAACACTCCAATAAAGAACTCTTAAAAAAAAAAAAGAAGCTTAAAAAAACAAATATAAATAAAGCAGTTCAACTCTTGATGAACCCTCAAAAGATATATTAAAGTAAGGGCGAACAAGAGAGCAATGAGTCGAAAGTGGATCACAATCACCTCCTCACCTACTGAACACCTTGTTACGGGGGCCTAAACAATTAAAACTCTTCAAAAAACATGTTGATTTAGATAATTTAATTTATTTATTTATTTATTTTTTTAAATTATTATAGAACTAATTATATATTTATTTTTTTTGTTTAAATCAAAATTAAGATTGTTTAATTTTTTTTTTAATATTACTTTTTTTATTTAATTTATTTTGATTTTAGGGAAAAAACATTAACATATAGAAATATGTTTTGATTTATAAATAGAACGAAATAAAACAACAAACCAAATACTAAAATAACTTTATAGAAGAAGATCCAATGACTAGGTTGTTTGAAGTAAAACTACTATAACCATCATTGATGAGTTACTTTAAGGAAAACTATCTTGACTACAAAAACAAACTGAGCAAACTAATTATAAAATAAACATAGAGATAATTAAATTTTACGAAAAAGATTTTTTCCAAAGCCAGAAAAATCCAACCTAAAATTCAAAGAAAAAAAAAACAAATTTGTGTTTAATAAAAGTAAAAGTTAAAAACAATAATATAGTGAATTCTATCAACCTTTCTTTCAGAAACACGTTCATTTCCGTTAATGCACAAAAAAATAAATAAATAAATAAATAAAAACAATTGTTTTTTAAAAAACACTAAATCAAGAAGCAATCAAAAGTTTGTTTTTAGAAAATCAAAAAAGTTTCCGTTAAAAAAATCAAATTCTTATTTATAAATAACTTTAAAGAGCACAAAACTTAATAATTCCTTAAAATAGTTTTTAAAGTTTTATTTTAGAAGTGTGGAATTATTGTGTCTTATTAAATTAATTTTAAAAGTAAAATTATCAAACTATCAAAGTGTAGAATTTTCGATCTGTTGCGAAGTTATAACTACGTATATTTGAATTATTAATTGATTTTTCCTTTAAAACATTAGTTTAATAAAAAAATAAATCATATTACAAAAAAAAAACTTGGCATTAATAGCCTTAATTAGAAGACACGTACAATAAAGTGCAGAAGTATGCAAGTTTTATTTACAAATTAACAAAAACTTTGTGAACTCGTTAGGTAAGATAACCGTTCGAAGAAGACTTTTTTTTAAGAACCCAAATAAACCTAAATGTATTTAATTCTCTTCTTTTTTTTTTATTATAATTAAAAATTCAATATTTTCATTCTATTTATTTCAAATCACAGTATTTTAGTCGAGTTAATTACAAAAAATAAATCAATCCTAAACTATAATAGTTATTTCTTAGCTACAACAAATAGGAAAAACAAAATCGGTAAATTACATACATAACTTCTAATAATTAATAAATTACCGAAAATAGAAAGAGATCACTACCAAAGAGATACATTTTATTAAAAACCACAAATTATGAGGCAAAACCTAATGAAATCATCCACAATAATGCTGTTGTGTTAACTGGAAATTTGAAACGAAAGCAAATTAAAAGAATCTCTTCAAAGCACCAATTTCCAAACCAATATACTGAATGAAATCAAGGACCTAACTTCCAAACAATGGAGTAAAGTATTAAAAAAAAAAAAACGCACAAACTCACAGAACCCTAAGATCTATTTTAAGTTTTAGAAAACGATAAATGATTTCCACAAGGCCAAAAAGAAAATAAAAAAATAGATAACGAAAAGGGGTAGAATAGAAAAAATAATAAAAACATAAATTTAGGACTCATTAATGTCACAAAAAAAGTGTAATAGTTGTGTCATCCGAAACGTCCAAGTCAGTTATCCTATATTTTTTTTTTAAAAAAAGTAAAATTTACCGCCGAAAAAGTATTTTTTCAGAGGGAGGGAGTTGAGTGGTCCTCGAAATTTTTTAGAGCAACACCGAAAATTTTGGAAAATTACATAAACATTTTGCATAATTACATTTTTTATTCTTTTTTTTTTGTTTTTGTTTAACATCACGCGATATCTAATAAATACATATTTAAAAAAAAAAATTGTTTTGTTTTTGAAGTTATTTTGTTGAAAATTTTATTTTTTTGGGGGGCAGAAGGGAAGTGGAAGGTAATACGAAAATAAAAATTTCTGAAGTGCGGACACATGATGGGGTTCACGCACTTCATGTACAACATAAACCAGCGCAGAATTTGTACGTCCAATTGTTTTATCTTCTCGTACAAACATTACACACGGGGGGATGATTTCTTTGTTTTTTGTTTGTGTTTTGGTTATTTATTTTTTTTTTATTTACGCGATTTCTGTGTGTGGGTCCTCATTTTAACCACTGGGAGCTTCAGGATAAAAAGGAATTTCAAAGGTAGTTTGAAAAAATAAATAAAACAAAAAAAGAAAGAAGGAAATTTTTCTTTGGTTTGTTTTTTAAGGGAATAAGATAAGAAGAGATAGTGTAAAGAAAAAAATAAATAATAAAGAAAATAAATAAATAAAACATAAATAAAATAATGATAGTACCTCAGAATCAGGGAAACTCGCCTCGAAAACAAAAATCACATGCACTGAAGATGTTTTGTTTCACATGGAGCACTTCACTTGTCGTGTCTCGAACTCGAACCACTTAACATTGAAATTGATCACGATCACCGTTTAATTTTTTGTTTTACTATTTATTTATTTTTTTTTTTTTGTATTTTTTGTTGGGATTGGGTATTTTTTTTTTAACTTTAGCCACTCACCTGCTGCCAAAACTGTGCCAATAGATAGATTCTTTCTTTCTTGAAAAGCCAGTCCATCGACTGCATACCATGGATATCCATAGCTGGGGGGATACAAGGGGGATCAGTTCGGTCAGGTCATGGTGGCAGATGATCGGCAACGAATTCGGTTGACTTGTGTTGAAGAAACTCGAACCGGTAACACTTTTTTTTAACAAAAAATATATACGATAAATATATTTATTTCTTTTGTTGTTTAAATAAAATAAATTATGTAATTTATTAATAAAGTATTTCTTTGTTTACTAAAAAAAAAAAAAAAAAATTAAGACGAACCGGTCAATTTATATTATACTGGCTTCAATACAAGCGCTAAGCACGCCCCGAGAAAGCTAGCGGCTGACTGAAGGCTTCTCTATAGCCGGCTACGCTCCCCTCCCGGTTTGCCCCGAACTCTGACGGCTTTATAGGTAACTAAAGTTTGGCGGCGCTGTAGATCTGGCGCGCACCCCGCCCCAAACCCTTCCACTACAGCCTTTTTTACCCTTTCTTCTTGTCTGCCGTTCTTTGTGGCCCACGCCTCCCGGCGCCAGACGCGCAGGACCCCCGGGTCCCACTCGATCTTACTCTCTTCTCCCCCTTTGCCGTTCTGGTCACTCTTCGATACCTCTCGATCGCACGCCCATTTTTTCCCCCCCAAACGTTCTTCTCACAGCGTCCGCCACATAGAGAGCCGCGGATACACTTCTCTCTTTTCATACATACACCCCTTAAATCCCCTCCACTGAACTACCCCTTTTCCTAATTTTAAAATTGTAACAAAAGGAAAGTGCCGCTCAATACCCTTCACCAGCCAGCCTCAAAAAATCCAATACACAACCCACACATACATCGTATCATTCACCCTGGCTTGCCTTGTCAACTATGTCCTATCAAACCAGTTGCAATGTTACTTGTATTAAAAAGAAGACTATTTTGGCGTCTACTTTCTTTTTTTTTATAAACAAATAGTAAATTTTATATTAAAATTATCTAACGCAAATAGAATTTAGAAGAGATTAAAGCAAAGGCAGAGGTCATTTCTTTATAACAGCGATTAGCATTACCATTATGATGAAAGGAAGTATTAAAGTTTGTGTTTAGTTGGCAGAGTGCATGAACTCCAGACAAACAGTAAATGAAGCAACAGACCGCTGCCTCCCCACTTCCACTCACTTCCCCTCGCTCTTCGTTCCGCCAACAACAAATGTTCACATCTAATCCCTCCCTTTTAGAATTACGTATTTATTAATTGATGTATTGTTTTTAGCGGACTTTAATATTGTTTGTTTATGTTTCTTAAACAAAATAAAAACTCCCTCCCATTAAAAACCAAAGATGTTTTAAAGTTACTTAAAGTAAATAAATAATATCTTTTAAGCCGTGACCTTGTCCTTCAGGATGCAACTTGATGAAGGCTGCATCAGTTGTGGACTTTATATACAAAGACTCAAACGTGACCTTTAATCCCAGTCAAGGCAGTTTATAATTCTTTGATTACTAACACTGAGTGTTCGCAAAGTAAATGGCCGTATCTGGATTCCCATCACTTTCTTATACACATTTCTGCTTCATTTTGTGGTCATCGATCGGTTTCAGTCGTTCGCCTAATATCAGCAAAACAGTATGACAACAGTATGATAACTTGCAAAGAGTAAAATCAGTTTACACATTCTTTTCACATTTTCTCTATGCAATTATGTATTATCACACTGCTTATTAAGACATCCTGATGATGGACGAACGCCCAAAATCGGTCGATGACCATAAATGAAGCTGGAATCACAACAAAAAAAACTCTGATGTTTTCCAGCCTCTGAGAACGCAACCACAACAACGATTACGAGGTCTTGTATGTATTTATTAAAAAAAAAACTGACAAATACGAGAGCCGATAACATTTTCAAAGTCCTTTCTCACAGCTTCTTAACTTGTAATTTTTTCTTCTAAGAAAGAGCTACAAATAATCTGTAAGCGACAGATCAGGTGAATAAGGAGGTTGAGGGAGGATTTCCTTAAATTTTTGGGAGGTCATTTTGGAACATGAGGCCTCGCATTTTTAATGAGCAATTTGGGAACTTTTCTGCTGACCAATGCTGGATTCTAAGCAAATAACTTTTGGTAACAGCATCTAATTCTTTGCAGTATGTACAGTTTGAAGCAAGTTACTGTAGAACTCCCTTCATAGACCCTCAAACTAATACCATAATCTTCTTTAGTGTGAGTTTGGTTTGGCCACAAGTTTTGGCACTTCATTAAATCCAGCCACTGCCCTGATCGCTCAGAATTGTACGAGACATTACGATGCAAAAGTAGGTCATTATGGTTTTCCATCCAAAAGAGAAAATGTAATTTCTATAACATTATTTCCTCTTGTGGCTATCCTTGAAATCACGTGAAATCCAACAATCAAGCATTGCAACCTCATTTATTTTCGGATAAATGCCCCGCCACTTTGAAGTAACCACTGTTATTTCCTTGACAGCTTGAAGCTTGTTTAAGGTTAGCATTATCTAATTATGATTTAAGCTCTTTGGCTTTCTTGATTACAAGTTAGAAATCTTATGAGCAAAACTTTTAGCTCGTGGTTCTTTCGTTCGTCGAATACTGCTCCTCCTTCAGGCCTTAATATTTTAAGGGTAGCTTCAGCAGCTTTACGCTGAGTTTAAATTCACGAAGGAAAATAATATTCAAATCTCTTCTCTCCACAATCAACGTTGACTGTGTAATTAACAATGTGTATTGAACTCTAATTTGGATCAGTCTACCATTGAATGTAAACGTTTATACATCTAAATTGCATAAACATCTAAATTTGCGTTTAAAAACACAAATGAACAAAGTCCTAAAAAAATTGTTTTGAATCTCAAGTAGGAGGGGGAAGTAGATTGAAATGACTTGTTATTTCTGAAGAAACTGCTATATCGCCATATTGACAGCGCAAATCTTCTTGCTGCCATTCCGTGTTATCTAACCACAACGCGCGTATCATCGTACTTCTAAAAATATTTTATATTCCAATAACGATGATGTCTCGTATTTATTGACGCGCTGTTCACTCTCCCTACCTGCTTGGGCAAGTAGGTTAGTACGCCCCCAACCCTCCGCTGGGACAAATGAACAAAATTTGATGTTTAGAAAAAATTTGTCATCTTACACATATATAACAGGAGCAAAAGAAAGTCGTTGAAGTGTTTCACTCCAGATTTTTTTATTATTATTATTATTATTATTAAATGTTTTTATGAATTTAATTATTAAAAAAATAAATTGATAATAATAAAAAAAAAAATTAACTTATAAATTTTTATTATTGCAACACTAGTTACAACCGTAAAAACTATTAGTATATAAACCTTAAAAGGAAGGGTACCCCAAAGTGCAACACATCAGTGTAAATATGGTTCAATCTGCACTCAATTAGGATTGTTTTACGGTAAATATATAAAATCTCCTTTAACAGATATTATAAAACTATGAGGGTCACTCACTAAGTGAAATGGCAAATAATCCTAGATTTAATGTAGTATATTAAATAAATCTCACAATTTACCTATGTTTCGATATCATCTCTTAATACATTCATTCACCCGTCTCATCACCCGATGCAACAACTTTTTGAAACTGAATTTTTGAAACCGCAAATACTTGTTTTGAGGTTTCCTGAGTATGAAAAAAATGATACAGCAAATAGACTGTATGTGTGTGTGTTTTTTTTTGTTTTCCTGGCGAGAGTAACCCTAACGCCACGTTTGACCGCAGACACACTTGGAATCAACACATTGATAAGATTGTACACAAGACCAATGAGTCATTTGGTAGGTGCATACGGCTTTGTGGAAGAAACTGAGACTTGCGCCCAAGTTTGACCCTCTGGGTTTATACCAGGATGTTTAGACCCATGATTACAAATGGGTTGGTGGTTTGATGGACCAAGACTCTACAGAAACGGGTGGCAGAAAGATTGGGTGGGATCAAAAGGCAAGCATGCCGGGGTTCCACAGGAACCATGAAAAACAACCCGACTGCGTCGTTGGAGGCCCTCCTTAATATACCATCACTACACATTTTCGTTCAAGGAGAAGCCAGAATGGGAATTCATAAACTCCGGCAGAGGCCACCACCTATCACCTCTAGGTATGATTGTACTAACCAGTGGTTGATTGAAGAAATTAAGTCTGACCATTTACTTGGTATGCCAACTGACAGGATGGTTCCTAGGTTTCATTTTGAGAGAGACTTCCATATTGTCATACCGGACAGAGGCGAATGGGACAGTGACTTCTCTCTGCTAGGTAATTCGATCTAGTATACGAACGGCTTCAAGACTCTGACTGGGGTCGGAGCTGGGGGCTACGGAGGCAGGCTTGAGGTCAAGATTAAGGCCACCTTGGGAAAATACGCCACGGCCTTATTACCCTTTGTGCAAAGGAGATTAAAAGGCAACGATTGGGGAAAAGAAGAATGGCCATATACTCCAGTAGCCAAGCAGCTTTGAAGGCACTTTTCCTCACACAAAATAGTCACGAGACTGGTGTGGGACTGCCTAACTGCCATAACCGAGGAGGGTGCTCAGAATAAGCTGACACTCGCCTGGATGCTGGGACATGCGGGATTTCTTGGCAACGAGAGTGCGGATGCTCTAGAGCAAAGGGAGTGCTCGAAGGATACCTTCAAAAGTCCCGAACCCTTCTCTGCAGGTGGTCCAGGAGCCTAATTCAAACTTCTATCAAAAGTTAGATAGAAGAACATAGTCTGCAATAGTGGGAGAGAATACCAGGAAGAGGCAAGCTAAACTCTTTATTAAGAGACATTTGCCTAAATTCACCAGGGATCTACTGAACCAGAGCCAAAGGGATAAAAGCCAAAGGGATCTATTAACCGGGCATTGCAGGCATTAGGCACATGCACCATCTACTACTTGCAGACAACGCGCTAAGCCGTTTATGCAAGGCCGAGGAAAATAACCTGAAGAGCACAAGGTTTCTTCAACTAAGAACATTAGCTTCATTACGGATCCGCTTTCAGCTTTGCTAGGTCTGATTAAAAGGGCGAAGCTGAAGGATGTGCTATAACCATAGGGGATCCACAATAGACCTCTTAGTGTAGTTCGCGGTGGAACGAAGCTCGCCTCCCCTTTATCAATCAATCAATGAATTCCTAACGCCGGGCAGTTTATTAATACATGCTCCATAAAGTGTACTACATATATCTCTGCTTATTTGAACATATTTGAAAAACAATTTAGTTTCTTTTTTAAATTTTTAGAAAGAAAATAAGCAATACAATATTAAAATTAAATGAAACTATTAAACTGTGATTGTTGTGGTTGTTAAACTTGTGATTTAAATTAATTATAAAATTGAAAATCAATATTTCTTGAAAATTTTGTAAAATATTCACACAATGGTTTTTGTACCAACAAACCGAAATCTGTAACTGGTCAGAATATCCCCTGCAAAACAGAAAATCCAAACTAGTACCGCTCTTTGGGGCTCAAATATAGGATACTGAAGGATGACATGGCGCCAAGATTGAGGTGTTTGATGATCCCATAGACATGACAAGACGGCCTTTAATTTAAATCTACGCAAATAGTCTCTATTCTTTCCATGGCCACTTATATTGGGTTATGTAGATTGAGCTGACTTGTCCTTCGGCTAATTATACTAGGAAAAAATTCCTTGGTATAATGCGCTCTCTTTGTGTTAGCCCAGTCTAATTTGCCAGCGAGATAGACTTTCTTCAGCTGGAAAAGTTTCACATAGATCGAGGCACTTTTTTGTACCACTCTTCAAGATTTAAATCCTTGGCAGCCCATATGCGATATCACCAACAAAAGCATATATCAGCCTTCTTTCTATCACCAACTGTGCTCTAATTTTTTTTAATGTGGTGAATGATTTCTATTGTATTTGATGCTAACCAGCCAAATTTTGCTATCTGTATATATCGTTATTTTTTACATTTCCTGATTGGTTTTCTCAATCACTGAGCTCTTGATCCAATCCAGTGCTTTAACCAAGGCCAATTGCTCAGCTTAATTATTAGGAAAGCATCTATTGAGGCAAAATCGATCTTCAGCTAATCCTTTTCTATCCTTGTACACAACATTTGCTTCCATCAGTGAAAATAGATGGACTATTTTATGACCGAAAATCATTTCCTTTCATAGTGAACTGCAGTCCTGGATGTTGCCATTGGGCCAAGTGTGTGTGTATATGTGTGTGGCTGAACAAAATATCTCAAAAACGACAAATCGTAGGATGTTCAAACTTACTATCCCGTTTAAGCATCACCACCGCATATGACATAAATGTTTTTCGGGAAAAATGCATTAACCGGAGGGGACGTCTTTACTGAATGTTTTTTTTTATTCAGTTTTTCACAATTTTCTTGAATACGTCTTAAACGATTTTGTTTAACTTTGTATGTAATCTACATACATGAACACCATGGCACTTTTATTTCTAACATTTTCCCGAGAAAATGGACTTTTGGTGGGTTTTGATGTGTGATGTTAGATTTCAAATGATATTTGGGTTCCTCCAGTGCTATGGGTGCTGTCTTCATGTGCCCTCCGCCGGCTCTTATTTATGTTAGGACAAATGAATAAAATTTCAAGTTCAAATAATTATCAGTTTTATTACTGTATTAACTGCAGTAAGAGAAAGTCGTGTGAGCTTTTCACACCAGATTTTGTAATTAAAGTTTTAGAAAAATTTAATGGATTCTATTTTTGTTAAACTGAAAGATTTATCTATAAAACTGCTGGCAAATAACATATGTTGATATATAATAGTTGTTTTTATTCGTTTTAATTTTTTTTCAGTAGCGATACGAGGGTAAATTGAGAAGGGGAGTGTGAGTGACAGAGGGGGGAGGCACTTTACATAAAATGTCGGTCAGCATGTCATCACGCCGTGCTGCATGTATTCACTCTTGCCATATGCTTTTTTTTTTTTGCAATATAATCACTTACGTGCACTTCCTTTTGAAAGATTTACTATTACGGCTTATACATGATTTAAACAAAACAATCATGTTTTCACAATTCACTTTTTTACTTTTTCTCACAGCGATAAGAGGTAGTCATCCGTTAGTGTCAAATTTTCGAAATCACTGGAAATACATGTTATGTGTATTTTTTAGAAGGTTTTTGGGGGTGCAGTAGCATTAAGGTTTCTTTTAATTTATTAATTTATGGTTCTATCACGGGTAGCTGCCAAACGCGACCATGTTCTAAGGCCGGACATCTTAGTAGATGCTCGTTGGTCACAATGTCCTCCAGATCCCATAGAGGGCACGTTGACCCAGGCTTCACTCCTTCTTCTTCTTCTTATTCTTCTTCTTATTATTATTATTATTACGTCGGCTCAACAGTCATAATGGACTCGGGCCTCATCCACAAGATTGTGCCAGCCATCTCTATCTTGGGCTTTTGCCCCCCTCTTCAAATTCCCAACACTGATAGGTCACCCTGAATATTACCTATGCACCGTGGTCTTTCTCTTTGTCGAGAACCACCTGGTCGTCCATAAAGGAGCTTTTTTAGGTAGTATTCTTCGTCCATTCTTTCTACATGATCTGAGCATCGGGGTTGACACTTTCTTACAGGATTGAGGATAATTAGCTCTTTAAATAGCTGGTATAGCTCGTCATTCTTTCTTGCACGCCACTATCCGTTTTCAATTCTTGGGCCATAAATCTTGGGTATAAATTTCAACCACTTGGAATGGTTTTAATCGCTCGTACTACCCAATCGAATGCCAAGTTGGAGGAACTAGATCCCCTTACCTTATACCACAGGTTACATTCGCTCCTATTCGTTACAAATGATGTTGCAAATAGTCGTGACTGGTCAACAACCGAAAACAGGCCACGTTTATTCCAGAGGCAAATTACTAATCTATTCGGTCCTCAGCAGTGCATTGGACTTCGTATTTCTTACTTTTGAAAGCCTCTTGGTAAACACCCCTTCGCTTGCGACATAGTGTGGCCCGAATTGGAGAAAGGGCTGCGTCTAGGTGGAGTGGGGGTTCTGGCTGAAGCAATGTGCGCCAAGGTACAGCTAGCTAGTTTTCAGCCAGCCCTCACTGGCTCGAAACCCACTGGAATATGATCTGGACTCTACACCTTAGCAAATCATTAATCATGCCACGATAGCTTATTACGGTTTTTGACTCGCAACGTTTTAATTGTGGTTACAGTGATTATTGCAGCTCGAGAGTCCACCAGTATGACAACATTTCGTAGAACGAGTCGTTTAATGCTTTCAAGGCCGAGTGTCCAATTGCAGCTACTTCACGGTCAATGTTTGTGCTAGCACATCCCACTGGTTGGTAGCTCTAATAACATTGAGAATAAACAATAGCGCCTGCACAGCTGCTATCAGGCTTTGCTGAACTGTCCGTAAAATATATATAACCAGTTTCCTGGTGGGTATCTAAAGGCTTACTTTCTCTGTTAGCAAGATCTCGAGCGGCTGATGCCAGTCGAGGGACAGTTTTTATTTAACCCAATTTTTTTTTTCTCGCGTTTTTTGCGAATTTCTCGAAAACAGTTTTCTCCAACAATTTTCTTTAAAATTTGATACTAACACATACTACTATATTGTTATATACTATATTATACACACTATATTACTTTATTTGAAACATTTTTGCAGGATTTTTGGAGGGTTGTGAGAAGTTTTAAAGTTGAACTTACCTAATAAAATAAGGTTATACCATCTATATCGCATTTTAAGGGGGTTTGGAGAAAACGTTAAATTTCAAGTGTTTATTGATAATGGTAGTAAGTAACTACTAAGCTTAGTGTAAACTTTTTCACTATTTCTGTTATTTTCTGAGAAGCAAGCTGGACCCTCATCACGAGAAGTGTATTTGTTAGTCCAATAAGTATAAGAATAATAAAACGTTGCGTAATATACCGTTTACAAGAAAATTAATCAATTACAATTATATTAACTGCAGTAAGAGAAGCCGTGTGAGTGTTTCACACGAGTTTTTTTTTTTTTAATTAAACAAATACCGATACCTCAAACATTTTTTTCATACAAAAAACACCACGAAGAAAGGTAATGCAGTCAGTATTTGATAACAAATAACATTAAATCGGACACAAACATATATTTACATATTGCGAAATTGACAAGTAACAAATGTTAACAAATAGATTTAACATCAAAATGAAATTCCATTGTATCAAATAAGATATGCCATGACATTAATGGTATAAGTGAGTGGAAGTCTAGAGTAGGGTGATCTGAGAATCATATACTGCAGGGGGAAGTGCCAGTAGTAACTACGCGACTCGATTTGTTATTGTCAGCATACAAAGGCAATATCAATATAGTTTCTTTCACTATATCATCTACACTTCTCATATGAAATCTCATATAAATTTCTCTTATCATTAGTATTAATTTCCAGACTTTAATTTGATTGATTAACCGCAACAATTCAATTTATACCTAAAGAAAAACCATAATCTTTCCACAATTATTCATTCAATTCTGAACTAGATACGAAATTGAGTTTTAATTGGAATTAGAAGTTTTGAGAACTTGTGATTCCAATGAATACGAAAGAAAATGTTTGTAACGAATTGTGTTCTGGTACCATCAAATCTGTCGAAGGTTGCGGTCAAAATCCGTCTTCCAAGTGCCATCGTACTTAATGTTTTCTTTTCTCCATTTTTTGCGATTTTCTTTAAACTTCGCGCACTAGAATAAAGATGGGAGAAAACCCAACGTCCCACATACAGCGCAGCAACCAAAGTGTGTGAAGTCCTCTCGTTAATATAAGCTAATCATTGGCTTACAGCATACACGAAAGTCTGGTGCTTACAAACACGGCCCTAACGTCGTCTGAGAAGCGGTTCTGTGGCAGAGCTCGTTAGCCGGTGATTTATCATCTAATGATCCAACAATCTCACTCAATATCAAAAAACTGAAAAACTGTTCAGTAAAAACCCATTTCCGGTCAAGCCATTTTCTGCAACCCTGGAATTTCAACAACATATTTAATTCTAATTAATATTATTTAGATGATAGAATTGTATAACAAAAGGAAATAATACTTTATAAGAAAACATAACCGCACTCTTCCCCCAAAAGCCACCTTAAATGAACTTCCCCAGAGAAATGTTTCCAATACAAACTATAGCTCTTAGCATGTTTAATTGATATTACAAGTTTTAAGAACACCGATAGAGCCATTTTCGAGAAAATCGCAAAAAAGTGAAAAATACATTGGTAAAGTGATACTTTCGGTCAAGGAATTTTGGCAGATAATTTACTGTCGGATTTCATTTTGATACCTAAACGGAATATCAAGTTTGAACTTTTGTTTTTGAGCTATACTGTTCACACACACACACACACATTCAGACCATTCCTAAAAACTACTTTTTTGGATTCAGGGAACCTCGATATTGAAAATTCAACACGATTACAATCCTTCCTTTTACTAAGGGTAAGAGAAAGTAAAAAAAATCTTGTGTGAAACCCTAACAAAACTTTCTCTTACTCCAGTTTTAAAATTGAACTTGACAAATATTATATTAGTAAAGCAAATTTAATGAAATTCATCGGGGTTTTTATGGAAAAAATCGCAAAAACTGAAAAAACAGTTTGAAACTAAGAATGTTGGCAACCTATTTATTTATAATTAATTTTGTTTAGATGATAGAATTGTATAATAAACTGAAGTAGCACATTAAAGGAAAACCTACCTTCGAAAAATTATTAGGCCAAGAAGTCATACTTTCAGAAAAACCGATTTTCTTTGAACTCAAAATTTTGGAAACACATTAAATTCTTTTTAATATTATATAGACGATAGTATCGTATAATAAATTGTAATGGCACTTTAGATGAAAGCATAACGTCACCCTACCCCAGAACCTTCATTAATTGAATTTTCCCACAAAAATGTTACAAATAAATGTTGTAAATTTTTTCATGATTAGCTGAGAAAATTGTGGAAACCTGAGAAATCTACTCAATAAAATGGAAACTTTTGGTGGATTTTGATAAAATGTCGGCTCCCCTGGTAGCAGTTAGACAAAATATGAAGTTTGAACTTTCTGTAAATTTTCGTTTTTGAGTTATCCAGATTCCCACACACCCACACACAAACCAACTTGAAAATACCACTTTTTCATGCTGAGTCCTAAATATATGTATTTTTGATAGAAATAGCTGTAACAGTAGGTAAGAGAAAGTAAAAAAAAAAGAAATATATATATAAAAAGAAAGAAAACTTTCATAAAGATAATTAAAGATGACTTAAAGATAAATAACAATATGTTCATATAATAAACAGACGACAATATAGAAGCTGGAGATGGTTGTTGCACACAGTTCATATATCACCCCTCAGTCACCATATGGTGTACCCTAACAATATTATTGGCTATATATACCTCTATACACTCATTCGAAAACATCAAATACGAGATGGATTCATAATAACAGAGCACTCTCTCTTATTTATGTTATACATAAATTATTATTTTTTTATTTTATTTATTTATTTATTTTCATTTGTTTTAAAACATTTGCTTCACCCTTATAGTATCATCACGCACACATAGTTGTGAGATAATATTGCAAACCCCTTGTAATGAAGCACTACTATCCGGATAAACACTACTTTCCTGGACATCTCTCAAGTATCTGATCGAATACGGCGCCTCCAATTATATGGAAACTCAAGGGTTTGAATGTTCTAGGAATGTTTATGATTATTGCAATTCGTACTTCAAATTTTAAAGGAAAATCGTCACAAAACATTCGATCAGTTTAGCTGTGGTTACTGTCAAATGGTATTTGAATTAATAATTATAGGATGTCATTGCACATGGCATTAAAGAAAATCATTGGAGCTGTTTCTGAGAACATTCCGTCCCCACACCCCCCAAAAACTTCGAATTCTACTTATTCTGTTTGCGACATACTAGTAGCTCTCTTTGCCAAAGTTGCCAAATTATCGAATATCCAATTATCTTACACACCAACATGCCGTCGCAAACTTAAAAAGTAATAATAACATTACAAAAATATCTGCTGTTAAATACTCATACGACTTTCTCTTACAGGTTGCACGAGTTGCTTTAGTAATTTATGACTGGATTCCCAGTCACTGTGACATTCCTGGCAATATGAAGTCCTTGGCAAAACAAGGATGCATGAAGCCCCAGCCTAATCTGCCGGTCGGTTTCGACTAACAGATTGATTAAGGGCAAAGTGATCAGCCTACCAGCAACAGCAGGTAAATGTGGCAGATGTTAAGAGGTTGGGATGGTCCATTGACTAGCTATCATCCATTGATTCCACACCTACCGAGTAAAGTCTATGTCATCTCCAAAGAATTGACATTCTGTAGTCACCTAATTGTTTTCTGTGTAATTTTTATCTACCGATGGTTCCAATCTGCTAGACTACTTTTTCAGACAAGCAGCAATTTATGAGCAACGCGAAGCATGATGGGCTTCCTGATAGATTTTGCATGAAACTGTTGTCAGATATGGTGGTCGTTCCTAAACGGAATCCCAAGTTTGAGCTATACGCACAGAAACACGAACAGACCATTTGCTAAAAACATTTTTTTTCGCACTCGGGGGTCCTCAAAACATGTATTTCCTGTGAAAACTCAATTTTGCAAACTTATCAGGAATGCAATAGTTCCTATTTCTAGGAGTAAGAGAAAGTAAAAAAGAGTAGTGCCTGATACCTGACAGTCGAAACTGTATCTAATCGCTTCAGTTCAAAATCTATTGGAAAAATGGCTAACCTCATTGGCTAATAAACCGTTCTATTAAAACAGCCTCAATATTTTTTGTATGTACAAACTCGTAGCTAAATTCTGTTTCCATAAAAGCCAATCATCCATACCTGCTTGCTCATTAGCTAGCTCTGCTCTAACAATAACAATGCACTTGGAGTATAACGTAACAGGACGTGGAACTAAAGTGAATCTCCTGTGACCAGATTCCTCCAGTGGAGTGTTGGCAATGGAGTGCACACTAAGTGGAGAGTTCCTAAAAGTGCGCCTAATTCACTATTTAATGATCTTTAGTAAGTGTCAATAAAAACTTTATTATTTCCAAATGAGAATGAAAAAATAAAAATAAGAATAAAATAGCAATAAAAAAGAAAATTTTAATTTAACTTGAACTTTATTATTTCACATGTTATCTTGTGATCTAGAAAAAAATAAATAAAAAAAAAGATATTATCTGATCAAAGAAGCGAAGAGCTCATAGCAAGTTACGCAGTCTAGGTACATTACTACGCAGTTCACAAGCGTGCAACATCAAAAGTATCATGCATTCTTCACGGGTTATACATCATTTGTAGTAGCTATCTCTTATATATATATATATGTTTCTTCGTATATTTGTGTATAATAATAGAGCATAAGTATTTCAGTTACTGATTTAAAACTCTAGATTTATTAAAATGTAAATTTATTCGAAATTTTGATTAATATATTTACATGCTCTTACATCGGTGATCGTGACTAATTTCCGAAATTGAGTTTTAAAAGGCAATCTATGTTTTGAGTATCTTGAGTACGAAGAAAATGTGGTGTGAATTTCTTTTACAACTTAATGTTTTACAATTTTATATAAAATGGCAAATTTACTTTAAAACATGAAATTTTATTCATGATGAGGATTTGAGGACCTACCCAGTCAGGTGGTAGAATGATTATATTGTAGTCCAAAAGAGAGCGTCAATAATACTGAACAAATAACCTTGAAATTGACTAATGTCAAATTTTCTTTAAACTTCGAATTTCACTCATTTGTTCTAAGAGAGGGTTTGGGGGATAATTACCCATCCATGCAGGTAATAGATTATTATTGTTATTATAGGCGGTGTGGGATCACGCCCTAAACTATCCAAAGCCCCATTAGGGCTACCCTAAAGAAAAACAACAACAGACCCTGGTCTACCCACCTAATATTCACCAGTCCGAACAAATCGGACCATAACCTCAAAGGGAAATAGCCGAAGCTCTTCCTGTTCCGACAAAAAATCCTGAAACTAATTTCCTCACAATCCAAGCAATCTGTCCCACAGACTCTATAAAAGGGTTCTGGCATGAGTTCAATTATGTAGAGGTGTCTCTTTGAACCACAGTGTCCAGAAAGGGATTCAACGAGATGCCTGGTTCATGAAAGACATAGCAACCATCTTACTAACAGCCCTGTCAGAACCCCAATGAGCATTTTGCACTGCCGACCACTCCATTGAATTCATCCATACGGATGACTGAGGTAAAATTATCCATGACTGAAAGCTTGATCGACATGTGTCGGGACCAATGAAAGAGAGAGAGAGGTGCCTACTTTGGCAAACATATCCACGTTCTCATTCACAAAAATTCCCATATGAACTGGTACCCAGACTAGAAGTATATCGTAGATAATAGAAGTGATTACATTGTAGTCCAGAAGAGAGCGCCCATAATAGTTAACCAACCCCACATACCATTTGAAATTTAACACTACGAATTCCACTGAACTACCTAGAATCAATATTTTCGGAAAAATGCACCAAATAAAAGTGATAGGCTTACATCTGTGCAGATAGCATTTCAAGTTTAAAGGAAATCGTTAGAAATGTTTGCGAGAAACTTCCAAAAAAACTCAAAAACCAATTCTGTAAAGTAGCATTTCCGGTTAACCTATTTTCCCGGATAAATTTTTGCAAATAAAAAATATAGGTTTTATGTTTATTGATAGTACACGAAATTTAAAGAAAATCATTAGAGCCGTTTTCGTGAAAAACCGCTGAAGACAGTAATGTTGCACTTCTATTGATGGATTTTGCTCTTGGTAAACGGAATCTCGAGTTTGAGCTTTCTGCGATTTTTCGTTTTTGTAATAATTTGTTCACACACACAGACACATACGTGTACAGACCATTCGCTAAACAATTTTTTACTAGGAGTGAGAGAAAGTAAATGTGTACGAGTATTTCCGGTGAAAATTCGAAATTTGGAAAATCTGACAATTCTTCGTGTCAGAGGAAGTTGCAGTTCAGAGAACTTACAAATTAGCACTACATAGATTAAAGGGGATTTTTAGATAAAGCAAAGTTGATATAAGTTTTGAAATAATTGTCAACTGTGAAGTGTTCGGTAGTTGTCAAGTATTAGAATTCTCATTATTACCTCCGGCATAGTCGAGTACTCCTGTACACTTATAGTACATACCCTGGGAATAATTAGAAAGAAGAAGTAGAAGAAGGCTTGGCGTGTTTGCAATCCTCTTTTTCCTGCTGCCCATAGGCGTAACTTGAAGGGGCTGGAACAATAATGCGCACGCCTCAGACTACGCTAACAAGACATCTCAAATTAAGGCCTCCGGATGCTCTTCTGTACTAATTATTTATATTCTTTCCTTTTTTCTCTCTTTTAAAATTCTCTCTCTTTCTAATACTTTGTATCTATCTCTGTCAGATATTCCTTACATATTACCGGAAAAAAGCTTGGTGTGAAACACTCACACGACTTTCTCTGACTGCTGTTAATAATGCAATTATATAGAAAATGACAAATTTTCTTTACATTTCAAACTTTACTCATTTGTCCTAAAATGTGAAGGCAGTGGAAGTGGTAATACCCACCCAGGCAGGTAGTAGAAGTGTGGTTACATTATAATCCATTAGACAGCGCCAACAATATTGAACAAAGCAAATAACTCTATTCCATTTTGTTCCTAATTAATTCTTTGATGCTTATTTTGGTTGTATTTCTGGTTCAGAGTTGTGAAAATGGCCTGTTAGTTTTTCCTAAACGTTTCGAAACGTATCCCATAATTAAGTAGGGTATCCATAATTAAGAAAGTAACAAAATAATAAAATGATTACAAATTGTTTTTTATAAATATTAAATAGAATATCTCCATCCTACTACCATTTATTTCGGACCATGATACGCTTTCTTTGTGGCAGACGATTCAATAACTGGAGTGATTCCAAACCTAAGAAATGGTATCATCGAGGAATCTAACAGCTGGCAGTAAGATGGTATAACAGACAAACAGAATAGGCTATATTTTGAACATTAATATAAAATTCATTAAAGTTAATAAAAAATTGATTTTTTCCTAGAAACGGCGATTTTATTTTATACATGCCAAAGATGACGAGCACTGTATCCATTTATATATAGAAAATATTTAAAGGCAACAAATCTATCTATCTAAATATGTAAGAAGAAATTATAAACTTTAAATGCAAATACATATATACATATGGAGTTAGAAAGGTATGTATTTTAAGAGGGACTTTATGGGAGTAAAGCATGGTATTCATAAGGAACGCACATATGGGTTTTCTGTTGGGAATCTAGAAAGGAAAGGAAATATATACCTCCATACAGTGTTATGTATCGGGAAACTATGTTAGCGACCCTTCCTTAATACACATTCTATTTGGCTTTACTCCTTCATATATCCGGAAGGCCGTACTTGGGCATTCCTATAAAGAGAGAGACAGAAATACTTCTCAGGATTTTCAGATGGAGTAACGTAAGTACTTTTCATGCTTAAAATCATCATACTTGACATTAACATTTCTACAACAAGCTTTCAAAATTTTCTCTCAAATATTTTCCAAGATTTTTTTTATTTCCTATTTAACAGGAATTTTACAACGTCTCATCTTTATCACATCCCCTTCTACCAGTTGTAATAGTGTGACGAAATCTTTTTATGGAGCTGCTTTCAGGCGCTCTAGTCTAAAGGCATCTGTAATCTCCGCTTCAGCACATTTCTCGCAAGGAAATACTGTGAACAACCAGTCATAAACACTTCTAGCCTCATTTATGAACCTCAAATAGAGTCCTCCATCCTGATCTTATGGCCTTAACTGATAGTACTGCCATCTAACAGAGGCAGGAGATAACTCAGGGAACAATCCTGGGATGAAATTGCTGTATAACGTCCAACTACCCCATCTACCTCTGCATTTGTTACTGCAATCTTTTTCTTTTAAGAGGAATATATTCGAAATACATGTTTTGAAGTCCCCTATATCCGAAAAAGTGATTTTTAGAAATTAGCCTAAAAACGGAAAACCCGCAAAAAGCTAAAATTTGGTATTACGTTTAGGGCATTCCAGCGGAAGCGACTTTAAGCGCTTTGATCACAATCGGCAAACCGGAAATACTACTTTACTCAATAAATTTTTCAGTGTTTTGCGATTTTCACAGAAATGGCTCAGACTAATTACTTTAAACATAGTATATCAACTAAACATTAAAACAGCTTCAACTTTTATTTGCAACATTTTTTCTAAATGTTATATGATTCTGTTTGTTTAATATTAATTAGAATTATAGTATTGCTAAAATTCTGTTTTTTTCTTTCATCTAATTATATTTCTGATGCAAATATGAACATTTTTACTTTCTCTTACTCCTAGTAAGAGGAAATATTGTAATCGTGTCAAATTTTCGATATCGAGTTATCACCGGAAATATCCGTTTTGAGATCCCCTGAGTCCAAAAAAGGTTTTTAGCAAATGGTCTGTGTGTGTGTGTATGTGTGTATGTGTTTGTATTTGAACAGATTAGCACAAAAAAGAAAAACAGTAGAAAGTTGAAACTTGATCAAAAGTCAAAATTCCTCGACCGGAAGGACCACTTTACTAGTTGAGTTTTTTACATTTTTGCGATTTTCTCAAAAATGGCTCCGACGATTTTCTTCAAACTTATTAAATCAACTAAACATTCAAAGAGCTACAACTTTTATTTGAAACATTTCTTTGGAAAAAATTATTTAAGGGCACTTTTGGGGATGGGTGGGGTTAGGTTTTCATTTAAAATGCTACTTCAGTTTGACAATTCTGTCATCTAAATAATGTTAATTAGAATTATATATGTTGTTGAAATTCCGAGTGTGACAAAATCGGATAACCGGCAGTGCCGGTTACTTTTACCACTTTACTAAATTAATTATTCACATTTTCTCAAAAATGACTCCGACGATTTTCTTGAAACTTCATATATAAACTAAACATACAAGGATCTACAACATTTATTTAAGATATTTCTCTGGAAAAATTTATTTAAGGGTACTTTTAGGGGAGGGGTGGGGTTACAGCTTCCTCTAAAGTGCTATCATAGTTGATTGTACAATTCTATCATCCAAACAAAATTAATTATAAATAAATAGGTGACCAAAATTCCAAGTTTCAAGAAAATTAGTAAGCTGGAAGTGCGCTTTTACTGATCAGTTTTTTCATTTTTCGACGAATTTCATTAAATTTGGTATACAAACTATAAAATTTGTCAATTATAATTTTGAGAACTGGAGTAAGGGAAAGTTGTGTGAGTGTTTCACAACAGTTTTTTAATTATGTGTAACTAGGTAATACCAGTTAAAATATCAAAATCAATCAAAACTTTGTAAACTGAAGTCAGAGAGAGTAGTATGACAGCAGATTTATTACTTTTTCAAAATTGAGTATTCATTGGAAAAAACCTGCTTACCCAGAAGTCGTCAAAAACATATGGGAACATATGTTGCGAGGGATATAATCTCAGACAAAATTTCTTCTTTGGAAATTATTAATTCTTCACTCAAACTTTAATATATTCCTAATTTCTTTGTCAGTTTTACATTAAAAAAAAAAAAAGGGACAAAAGTTAATCCAGAGAAGAAAAGAACAAAGAAAGAACTGCTGGAACATTACATTGTTATCTCGCACCAATAACAGCCCTCTTTGCTCTCGTATCTTATCTAGCCTTTATATTATCTTTTCCTGCAATTGATTTATTTTTATTTACACAATTATTTCAAACATTGTTTATATGTTGGTTGGTTTATTGGTCTTTTTTCTTTTAATTCTAGTTTTTTAGTTTGTTCCTTCATATTTTTTGAACATAATTTTGGTAAAAAAGGATGTTATTCAGGTATTTAACTGATAAAAAGCAGTGTTTACATGTGACAGAAATAAAAAATATTTTTTAAAAAAAATCTGAAGTGAAACACTCACAAGGAATTTCTCTTACTGTAATTTACATAGTTTTGATTTTTTTATTTAATCGGGTAATACCCAGTTGCCAATTTCACATATAAACTAACGTAACCATTTATCTTATTTACATTTACTCCTAGTAAATTTTCGATACCAAGTTTTCACCGGAATTATCCGTTTTGAGATCTCCTTAGTCCAAGAAAAATAGTTTTTAGCAATTGGTCTGTTTGTGTGTGTCAGCATATCTCAAAAACGAAAAATTGTAGAATATTCACACTTAATATTTCCTTAAAGTGCCACCAGGAGACTTGACAATAAGCTTTTCGTAAAAATCCTCCAACCGGAAGTACCACTTCACTGAAGATTTTTTTTCATTTTTCTCGAAAATGGCACCAACGATTTTCTTAAAACAATTGTATGTGACCTACACATGTAAAGAGGTCCAACTTTTATATGAAACATTTCTCCAGAAAAATTAATTTAAGTGTAGTTTTGTGTGAGGAGTAGGATTAGGTTTTCCTCTAATGTGCTATTTCAGTTTATTACACATTCTATCTAAATAATATTATTTAGAATTAAATATGTTGTTGAAATTTCGAGTTTGAGGAAAATCAGATGTCCAAAAGTGCGTTTTTACTGAAAAGTATTTTTAAGTTTTCTGCTATTTTCTATAAACCGGTTCCAACGGTTTTCTTAAAACTATGTATGCGAACTAGTCATGTAAAGTGGTACAACTTTTATTCAAAATTTTTCTCCTTGTAATGCCATTTAAGGAGACTTTTGGTGGAGGAGTGGGATTATGTTTTTCTCTAAAGTGCTCTCACAGTTGATTATACAATTCCACCAGCCACACAGAATTGATTACAAATAAATAGATGGCCAAAATTCGGAGTTTCAAGAAAATTAGTAAGCTGGAAGTTCCTTTTTACTGACCAGTTTTTCATTTTTGACGAATTTCGACGACCTCCGACGAATTTCATTAAAATTGGTACAATAACTATAAAATTTGTGAATTACAATTTTGAAAACTGGAGTAAGAAAAAATTGTGTGAGTGTTACACACCAGATTTTTTTTTTTCTCAAAACGGGACATCCAACAGATTTTTAGGTAATTCTATGTGTATTGAAGAAAATTAATATACCTTCAGAGTTTTTATTTATTAAAACTCTATATACAGTGACAGGTATGTATTTGTGTAGATAGTACACAGTGACAGGTATGTATGTGTGCAGATAGTATACAGTGACAGGTATGTATGTGTGTAGATAGTATACAGTGACAGGTATGTATGTGGTAGATAGTATACAGTGACAGGTATGTATTTGTGTAAATAGTACACAGTGACAGGTATGTATGTGTGCAGATAGTATACAGTGACAGGTATTATGTGTGTAGATTAGTGTACAGTGACGGTAGGTATGTGGTAGATAGTATCCAGTGACAGGTATGTATAATGTGCTGATAGGATACATGACCGGTATTTCGTGTGGTAGATCGTCATAAGTGGGACAGTTATGTATGGTGTAATAGTATCGCAGTGGACAGGTAGTATTTTGTGGAAGTATACCAGTTGACAGGTTATGTATGGGTGTAGAATAGTATACAGTGGCAGGTATTTATGTGTGTAGATAGTATACAGCGACAGTATGGTATGTTGTGTAATAGTAATACAGTGACAGTTATTATTGTGTAGATAGTATAACAGTATAGGTTATGTATGTGTGTGTAATATATACCAGTGATAGTATTAGGTGTGCCGATAGTATACAGTGATAGGTATGCTGTGTGGTAGATTAGTATACAGTGATAGGTATGTATGTTGGTTGTAGATAGTATACGTGATAGGTATGTATGTGTGCAATAGTATAACAGTGATAGGTCTTTATGTGTGTAGATAGTATACAGTGAGAGGTAGTCATTTGTGTAATAGTATACAGTGACAGGTAGTCTGGTGTATATTCGTAAATACAGTGACAGGTATGTATTTGTGTGTAGATAGTATACAGTGATAGGTATGTATGTGTGTAGATAGTATACAGTGATAGTATGTCTGTGGGAGATAGTATACATTGATAGGATGTATGTGTGTAGATGTAACAGTTGTATGTATGTGGTGTTAGATAGTATACATGTGATAGGTATGTATGTGTGTAGATAGTATACAGTGATAGGTATGTATGTGTGTAGATAGTATACAGTGATAGGTATGTATGTGTGTAGATAGTATACAGTGATAGGTATGTATGTGTGTAGATAGTATACAGTGATAGGTATGTATGTGTGTAGATAGTATACAGTGATAGGTATGTATGTTTGTAGATAGTATACAGAAAATTGTTGGAAGCTTTTTTTCAAGGAAATCGCAAAAAAAATCATTTAATAAAGTTCCGTTTGATGGATTTTGTCCGAAACCTTCAAGTCAGATATGGTGGTAGTAACTAAACTAGAATACCAAGTTTGAGTTTCATGCGATTTTTTGAGTTATTTTTGAGTTAAAAAAAAACATATAGACTATTTGGAAAAACATACTTTTCGATCTCAGAAAGAAGGATTTTTAAGGAAAATTGATCATTTTATATATAATTGTATTAACAGAGGTAAGACAAAGTCGTGTGAGTGTTTCACACAGATTTTTTTTTTTAGTTTTTCACGATTTTCTCAAAAAATGGCTAAAATCTATTTTCTTTACACTTCGTACACTATATTGACCCATACATACAAAAATGCTTATCACTTTTATTTGAATATTTTTTAGGAAAAATGCTTTTAATTGGTTTTGGGGATTCTGTGACGTAAGATTCAGTGTTAATTAGAGGAACTATATGAGCAAGCTAGATTGAATAAAATCTGTCAATTTTATAATTATATTAAAGGAAGTAAGAGAAAATAGTTTAAGTGTTGGTAAAACGGAACGAGTTTCAACTTCCTGTGATTTTTCATTTTTGAGTTATCCTGTTTACGCACAGTACACACTCACCCAGATCGTTTATTTATTTATTTTTTTTAAATATTCAATAAAATTTACAGTAAACATTATTTATTAATAAATTATATTATTGCATAAACATGAGTAAGTAATGTAAGCAAGTTTTATTATAAACGAACTATATAAATTGTTTAGTTGTCCTAACATTATAAAGCTGTGGAATGGTATATTATCCGGTTCTATAGTATGACTTAAGCATGAGAGAGTATTTATTTATTTCTCACTGATTTTTTGAGTTCCCGACTACGAAATAAATGTTTTTCTGCAATCGATAAATAATGTAAAATCAGTGGCTAAAAGTCATACTTTTTCTCACTAGTGAGTTACACACACACACTGCTTCCTATCACTAGTGTGTAAAAGTAACATTATTCAACTTTAATAAGCCCGACATCTGGCAGCTTATTATAAGATCAAAACCAATCCCAGTTACAGTGGGTTTGGTGTTATTCTAATCGGAACAGGAGTAGGAGTATTTGAGATAAATTAAAATACATTCTCTATATTTGCATTTTTCACTTTTTTTTTAAAATTCATATCACTTTTGATCTAATTTAATTCTGTTGCAGAGAAAAGTCCAATATTTAACACTAGAGAAAAGTTCTTTACAACTCTCATGCAGTTGGCACACTCGCTAGCGCTCCTGTGGGCAAATCTGAAACTCCGAGTGTTTAAAAGTGGCCCTTTTCTCTCTTGCCATAAATAACTATTTTAGCGATTAATCTGTGTCTGTGTACGTGTGTGTGAACAAAATATCCGAAAATGAAAAATCGTAGGGAGCTCAATTATAATGTATTTTTCAGTACACCAAGAAAAATACAAATTTTACCCGTTAGTCCCGATTTTCTAAAAAACGGTTCAAATGATTTTCTGTAAACTTTATATACTATCTGTACACATAAATGCTCGCTACTTTTATTTGTAACATTTTCCCCACCCCCGAAAAAAAAGGTTTTTGGAGAGCTTTAGGGTAAACGCTTTGGGTTAAGCTTCTTCAGTACAATGGACGGTGCTGTCATGGTATAAAGCTCAATTAAATCCATTACTAGATTCCAAATATGAAGAAAAATCTGTAAACCGGATGTGAATCTTAGGAGAATAGGAATTTATTACACTATGAAATTCTTGTGACTCAGTGTTTTGTGTATTTTTACAGTGTTATGCTTTAGTGTCATACATACTAACCTGATTAGTATTCAACAAATGATATCTGGTGAAATATAAATTTTGAATCTACTAAAATTGCCATCTTCTTCCTAAAGCAATTGTGAAACTAAGAAAAAGTTAAGATATTATTTACATGGAGATATTTTTTTTAGTATGACAACAAAGAAATATTTCATCCAAACCATTTTAGCGAAGTATAGAAAATTAAACGGAAAAATATGTTGAAGGAAACGTATTAGGTTGTATGTAGATGTATGGATCCAATACTTAGATATATTCTAGTAACACTCTAATTTCTTTAAGTGTATCACATATGCCGTTATACCCACTCGCGCTCATCACACATACACCACTGTGCCTTTATGCAACTGAGCTACATATCACCCCCTGTTTCGCCACAACCCGCCTTTTGTTTTCTTATTAATATTATTACAATGTTTATAATTTAACATTAAAACAGTCTGAATGTTATTTTAATACATAACTCACACGACTGTTGATACTGCTGCTGTTAACACTCACATGCAAAAAGACAATTTTTTTTTTAAACATTAAATTTTACTTAACATAACACAAATATAGAGGTGGTGGGGGAAAAATATTTCTCCTGGCAGGTAGTAGAAAAGATCAAATTGACTTGATACCACCATTTAGATACAGCAGTATCTTACAACAGTAAGAGGAAGTAAAAATAAAAACAATAAACATAATAATAAAGTAAACATAAACAGTTTAGAAATTCGGGACAGTTTTTGCCATGGGAATTTTGATAAGTCGGCTGGCGAACAAATGAGAACAAGTGGTTGTATGTAAGATTTCTCTGTTGATAACAAAGGTCTGCAACATGAGCAATCAATTTTAAAATTACAGTTATGTCTTTTTTCCACACTACATTTTTTTTTTAATTATTTATAATTCATGAAAATATATAATTATTGTTGGATAACATTAATAAATTAACAATGATTCATACAAGAAATAAATTCATTAATTATAATTCTTTTACAATATGCTCATAAATTTACGACCTAGAGTTAGTATTTTAAAATGGTTTATATGTAATTTGCATTCTGTATACAGGGTGATGATTTTAATATTCATCACCCCAATTATCCTGGAAAGAAACAATAATCCGAATTAACAATAATCAATTATTTTTTTTTAAGTTGCGAACATAAGATATTTCGAAACCAATTCTCTTATTTCGAATTGACTTAATTCTAAAACTAGATTTTTTTCCATTAAAAACTGGTTGTTCAACGAGAAATATTCGATGAGTTATTCAATTTTGAAATCAGAGAAATTTTTGTTTACTTATTCTTTATTTTGAAAGTTATTTTCTTTTATTATTTGTTATTATTATTTATGAATGTAAATTTTTTAAATAATGGATGATTGAATAGGTGGAATTACCGAATATGTTCAGATAATCCGAATATTACATATCGGACACGAAGGCAATATTTTCGATAAATCTTTGTTGCGGCTTAATAGGGAATAAACTTGTAGGTTTCTTTTTATAATGAAATATTGAACGCGGTCAGGTATCTTTATATCTTAACTAAAGTTCTCCCATACTGCTTGAAAATGTCCCTTTAGCACCACGGACATTTGTATAGTTTTTATAAACTTGTAGGTTTCTTTTTATAATGAAATATTGAACGCGGTCAGGTATCTTTATTTCTTAACTAAAGTTCTCCCATACTGCTTGAAAATGTCCCTTTAGCACCACGGACATTTGTATAGTTTTTTGCAATTTTCTCCATAATGGCACTCGATGGAGAGTACCATTTCAATTATTATACGACTCTATCATCTGTACTAGAATGAAATGTATTGCCGAAATTTCGAATTTGATGAATTCATCAAAGAAGTACGACATTACTGAACTTTTTTTTTTCCATTTTCTTAAATTTTATCAAATCTACACCAACGTGTTTCATTAAACTTGTGATTTGGCCCCGTGCCACTCGTTAAATTGATACTGCCTTTTTATGTGATTATATCGCGATTATATTTTGAATTGCGTTAGCTGTTGCTCTGTGATACACTGTGAATATAGGGATCAGCGGAAAGTGATTATTATTATTTTTGAGTGGTTCTCCTGCGTCCGCGCCGCCGGGGCCGGTAACTAGTGTGGGTGAAGTATAATCTGCTGTTCCTGCATTGGGCTAAAAGGAGACTATTTATCTATCTGAAGCGACAGAGGCCAACCACCCTTTTAAGGGCGAGGGCAGAGGCCGTGTGCCGAAGCCCTACTAATATATCTGACTCGAATCGAATACTAGATTCTAAGCATTTTGTTTCGATTAATTTAATTTAATTAAATTTACTGATTGACTGTTGGAATACATGAATTTTTGTTATTTTCTATTTGTTGATTTATAGTTTTAAATATCTTGATAAATTTTATTTATTTTTATATTGATCTGTATTTATTTATTGTTATCTGGTTATTCCAGTTTGTTTTGTTTAAATTTTTTGCTGTTTTTTACTAATGGAGGAAAGCCTTGAGAGAGAAAGGAAGCGTTTCAAGATTGGTCAACCAGTATAGGTGTTGAGAACACAGGGACCTCTGCAGGAACCAGTGATTGCTTCTATCATGTCAGTGGGTAACACATCTTCTAGTGAGGAGCTGAGGCATGTAACGGTGGAGTGGATCGATCCAGATGGCACCGTCATGGGTAAAACTGTTTCTGTGTCTGATGTGTTTCCACGATCTCCTGTTGCTGACTGTACAACATTGAACGGAAACAGTGAAGCCCCAGCTGAGAGAAACTCTGAAGTCAGTATCTTGCGTTCAATGTAAGATACTGACCAGATACCCAGTAGTGTACAGCCACAAGTTGAGAATGCTTCATCAAGAGTAGTATGCAACATATGCACGTTGTCGTTCAAGAATAAGAGAGGCCTTGCCGTACACGTCGCTAAAAGGCATCCGTCACAGGCTAACAAAAATGTAGTTAACAAATTAAATCCGCAGGGTAAGGTTAACATCGCTACTACCGATTATAGCAACTTAGAAGGGGATGTTAGTAGGTGGGCTCTAAGGTTCCAAGAAATGTTGGAGGGTCTGAGAGGTGGCAGTTTTGAAGAAACTGCATTCGATAGTGCAATATCTGAGTTCCTCAAATTTCTGAAAGAGGCGAATAGTTTACTTCCTGGGCCCCAGCATCTGGCAGTCCGATATTATAGGTTACGTAAGAAAGGGGGGACCGCTATGAGAAAGAAAGGCGAGAGTGAAGTATCCAACCCTCAGAGGAATAGGAAATCGGCTCTGGAACGAAAGAGGGAACTCTATCAATATGAGCTTGCACAGTATAATTACTATAACAGACGAAAGAAGGTAGTGCAAGAAATCATGAATGCTGAGAAGCCTGGACACTGTCCTATAAAGATCGAATTGATAGAAGATCATTATAGGACAGTTTTCGAGCGGGATAATCCCAATATTCGAATGTCATATGAAGCTTCGCCAACCAATCCCGATGTGGTATCTGTAGACGTCAAGTCAGTTTTGAAGGCAATGAAGTCCACGCCGTTGGATACATCACCTGGACCTGACGGGGTGTTAATGCGCACAGTTAAGGATCTGCATCTGGCTCACGTCTTGAAGACAGTGATTGAAGTAATATTGAGAAGTTCGTATATTCCTGAGCCTCTACGCATAGGTCGCACCATCCTGATCCATAAGGGTAAGGGTGAAGCCAATGAAATGTCGTCTTGGAGGCCCATTACTCGATTATCCTTCGCATTATAGAGAAAGTACTGGATATGGAGCTAAGGCGTCAGATTTCCTTCCATCCCTGCCAGCGTGGCTTTGTTAGGGGTGTGCCTGGTTGTCACGTAAATGCAAAGATAATTGATTCTATCATGAAGGATGCCATGGGCAAGAAGAAACACAGCGCTAGTGTGTTTTTGGACGTGACGAGTGCCTTTGACAGCGTTGGACACGACCACATAACAAGAACCCTGGAGGCTAGAAGCGTCTCGTCGGACCTAAAGCGTAGTGTGACATTACTCCTTTGTAATAACTCTGTTAATATTATGTCCGGTACCAAGAAAACCAATCCGATTCGTGTATCGCGGGCTGTACCGCAGGGTGGTCCATTGTCAGCGACATTATTTAATCTATCTATTGACACCATCTGTACAAGGATCTATGTGATCCACGCTTCGCTGACCAGTTTGGCTATGAGCTTTATGATAACTGTGATGGCGTTATCGTGACTGGTTTTGCTGATGACTTAGCTATAACAGCGAACGGTGTTAAGGCGGCTGAGTGAATTACAAATGCCGTTCAGAGGCTGCTATTACAGATTGGGCTGAGTATAAATCCTAGGAAGAGTTCAGCTATAGTGTTGAAAATGGTGAACTAGTTAAAAGAGTTGTGTCTCTCGAGAATGGAGAAGAGATATCATCCATCGAGAAGGGTGAGACGATTAAGTACCTAGGTTGTACCTTCTCGGATGAATTGGAGTTCGATAAGACCACATTACAATTTGGGGAGTTCGATAAGACCGCTGTAAGTAAACTCCATAAAAATCTTGAGAAACTGACCGTCTCTATCTTAATCCTGAAACCGGATCAAAAGCTGAACATCATAAACCAGTACGTATTCCCGACTATGACGTACCCATTGCAAACGGCCCCCCCTGATTAAACTTGGGACGGACCTTCTAGAAGGAGCGGATATAATTATCTGAAGAAGTGTAAAAGCTATGCTGGGGTTGCCGGCGAATACCTCCACGGAAATGTTGTATGCCCCACGCCGTCACCGAGGACTCAGGCTGCTGCGCTGTCAGTGAGAAGCCCCACTGCAGCATTGGTCTATCGCGCAGAAATTAGCGACAGTGCCCGACTCTATTTTTCAGGCCTGCTTCGATTATAACGCGGAGGCCGTTGAATGTGCCAAGCGTCTGAGTGTGGACATAAATGATCAACACGATATGCCCAGTATTAGGAAAGTTAGGCAAAGTTTACGGGATGACGCCTTTGAGAAATGGGCGAACTGTAGATGGCAGGGCATCGGGGTTCGTCACTTCCGCGATAACCCGAAAAGTAACCAGTTCTTTTTCAGCAAGACGCTTCTCTCAGAATCCGAATGGACCAACGCCCTTAAGCTGAATGTTAACTATGCTCCGTTGCGTGGTGTTCCCGGAGTTGGTGGTCAAACCGTAGGAGATATTGGGCCCCTCTGCCGTAAATGCGGCAGAGAGAACGAAACACCTTCCCATGTGTTAGGTAGCTGCCCGGACAATATGCTCCTTGTGACGCGCCACCACCATAACGCCAAGCATAGGATCATGGAGCTTATGGCTGAGAAGGGCTACACGTGCCTTGAGGAGGTATACGCGGTTGATGATGATGGTTCCACCAGGTATGCCGACATCGTTGCCTTCCATCCGAATAAGAAGCTTGCCTGGATTATAGATCCCACTATTCGGTTTGAGAATAACAGTGATGACCAGGCTGAGAAAATTGATAACGAGAAGCGGAGCATATACAGTAAATGTATAGCGTACTATAAAGAAAAGTTCCGCGATGGGTATGGTGAGAGAGAATTCCGTGTCCGCGGTCTGTGGTTTGGATCCCGAGGCACTATACCGAGGTTGACAGGTCAATTTTTTGACGAGGTCGGGATAGACCGTCAACACCTGACGATTTTGGCGGAGTCGATTATGTTGGACTCCCTAGGGATTCTAAATTCTCATTTATATCGTTGATAGACGACTTTATTACAGTTATCTTGTTGATGGTTGCATGACGGTTTCCTCTTTGGTGGGAAGTGTGATTGGATTGATTGTATTATGTTTGCATGTTTATTCAGGACACCAGCTACAATTTGGGCTAATGATTCAAGACTTTCCAATCACCTGTCAAAATATATATCTACGGACTGATCGGCATGCTGTGTGCATAGCAGCGCAATAAAGTTGTGCAGCCACACTTTTGTTCAATACGGCAAAGTGTTCTCTCTCTATACATACAGAGACCTATCACTTTTATTTGAAACTTTTTTCTGAGAAATTTGATTTTACTGAGGTTCTGGGGGGTGAAGGGCTGGAAAGTCATGCTTTAATATTTACTTTTATTTTATTTTTCATATTGGTCCAGCCACAATTCTAAACAACTGTTCAGAGTCCTACTAAAGTCTCCTAGACTAGCGATAGAAATATTTTCGCTCGCTTTTACTAGGATATCCCTTTTTCTCATTCCTTTTGATTGCCATGTACCTTAATCCTACACTAACTGTATCCTACTGCCATATTCTCCAGACAAGTGCTATTTCTATAATTATTGGGTACTTACATTATATCATCTGAGCATCCAATTTTTGTAGTGCGTTCTGTCAATTAGTATGGTAATATTGAAGTAAGAGGAAGTGTTTCACGCCAGATTTATTTACTTATCCTTTATTTATCCAATGGCAATTAATGTTTAATTTCTAAATTTGTTTTTACTTTAAAAAAACAAAAAAACAAACGATTCTAAAGAAATATTTACCTGAACCTAAATGCGTGGGTTCTTACAAGAAGAGTCCGACGAATGTATTGCCTGAAGCATTCGTTTATAATGAATTTTACGACCGATGGTTAAGTTAAAATATAAAGCTAATGACGTTTATTTTTCTATAATAAAAGAGTGGAGAACATTTTTATAATCCACGCCTACAGTGAGTTTTTACTTTTACCAAACCTTTGGAAAAAAACTGTACAAGTATTAATTTCAACCAGCTTCTTTTATATATATATATATGTATATATAAAAAAAATCTGGTGTAAAACACTCACACAACTTTCCCTTACACCAATTTTCAAAACTGTAAACAAATTTTATAGTTAGTGTACCAAATTTAATGAAATTGATTGGTGTTATTATGGAGAAAATAGCAAAAACTCAAAAATAATTTTCAGTAAAAACGCACTTCCGGTTTACTAATTTTCTTGAAAGTCCGAATTTTGGCAATCAATTCATTTATAATTAATTTTGTTTAGTGAATTTTATAATCAACTATGATAGCATTTTAGAGGAAAAATATAACCCCACCCCTCCACCAAAAGCCCCTTTATATGACTTTACTAGGAGAAATGTTTCAAATAAAAGTTGTAGCTCTTTATATGTGTCGTTCAAATTCTAGTTTAAAGAAAACCATTGGAGCTGTTTTAGAAAAAATAGCAGAAAACTGAAAAATACTTTTCAGTAAAAACGTATTTCAGGTCATCCGAGTGTCTTCAACCTCGGAATTTCAACAACATATACCATTCTAATTAATATTATTTAGATGATAGAATTGTGTAATAAAGTGAAGTAGCACTTGAGGAAATGGCAAAAAAACGACTGAATAATCCATTGAAACAACCCACTTTTGAACAAAATTTCATGGTCATGTCGTCCCGTGGTGAGTTATGCCGATCACGTACATACACTATACCCTGACATATAGAGACCAAATTCAAAATACCACTTTTCTTGCTTGGGAGACTTTTAAACTTGTATTTACTTGCAGTTTCAGTGAAAACTGGGAAACTCGGTAAATAACTGAAATTTTAGTATGGCAAAGTCATTGAAAATACTACACACCAGATTTAATTTTTAACATCAGAAACAAATGACAATGAAACAAAACATCAGAAACAAATGTCACGATTGTTTTCTATCAAAGAAACTCTAAAGAATCAAGTTATTTACCCACCCAGGTAAAAAGAACCTCTTCTTAACGTAGTTAGGTCCTAACAAATACAATTAAAAAAAAACAAACTAGTGTATCAACTAAATTTGCTCTGTGCAAGTCTATGTTCCAAAAACTTCCTGATGATGGGCAAACGCCCGAAACCGGTCAATGACCACAAAATGAAGGAAAATATCTTTGATGAATCAAGTTATTTAGTTATTTTCCTTTGTTGAATAGAAAAATGAAACCATTCCTAGTATAAATCTATTCCAACAAAGTTATGAAACATTAACTGTTATTTGATCCTAGATCAGATAAAAGGAATTGACCTAAGAGTTCCGGGAACTAAAGTCACTCATAGATTATAACAAGGCAGGGAGCCATCTCACGCATTACTAGTATAAAAATACAACGTATGTTTAGGTACGGAGTGTAAGCTAGATATGACAACTCTTCAATTCACAATTTAACTATCGTTATCTCGTAGTTCGTAGCCCCCTCCCCGTAGTTATGCTGAGAAAGCTCATCACAGATTCATCTTTGCAACACTCTTGAAATTCTATTTTTTTTTCAAAAACAATAAACGTTTTAAATAAAAAATCTGGTGTGAAACACTCACATAACTTTCTACTGTCACGATTTACTACTGTTTATACAATAATAACTAAACTGAACATAAAAAATAGAGTTGGTTGGAAAACAAGTGCCTACCCAGGCAGATATAGAAATGATTACACTGTAGACTAGAAGAGAGCGCCAATAATATTGAAACTCCCTTTTTAACTATAGTAAACTAACTCTAAAAACTGACTGAAATTAATTTTTTCAGAATTTCTTTACAACTAAAAGTGATATATTTACATCTGTGAAACGAACATTTAGAGGTTAAAGGAAATCGTTATAGTCGTTTTCGAGAATGTTTCAAAAACCTATTCTGGTTGTTCAGCACTTTTGGTTAGCCGATTTTCTTCAAATTTGGAATTCTACAAATACTTGTGCATAGTAATATTATATCGATGGTAGAACTATAAATTGTACTGAAATGGTACATTAAAACTAACGGTACTGTTATCCCAGAATCTCCTAAAAATTCAATTTTTCCGGGAATGTGTCATGAATCAAAGTGATAGGTTTGAATGGCAAAGTCATTCAACCTAGGTTATATAAATCAGATTTAAACAACCTAGGTTGTTTAAAGCAGGTTGTATACGTAGTTTAAAGAAAATCATTGAAGGTTTTTTTTTAAGAAAATAGCGTTGAAAATAATGTTGACCAAAACCTGTCACATGCGGTAATGGTCCTTAAATGAATTTTACATTTTTGAGACATTTTGTTTATACACATGGGCCATTGGTTAAAAACATTTTTCCCCTAGTCAGGGAACCTTAAAACATGTATTTCAAGTAAAAACTCTAATTTGGAAAATTTGGCACGATCTAAATACTTACTTTTTCTTACCAGGAATATAAAAAAATCAATAATTGGTGTGAAACACTCACATGACTTTCTGTTACTGTAATTTACTTACTTACTTAGTAAACGGTGCGACAGTCCTCAAAGTAGACCTGGAAATCCTCCATAAGTTTTTCCCATTCCATCTTCTCACACCAGCCCGACGCAGATCTTCCTCTACATCGTCCAACTATCCTGCGGCTGGCTTTCCATACAAGAGTTTTCTCGGAAGCCTACTTTGAGGCATCCACTCCACATGACCCAACCATCTTAATCTTCCTTTTTTTATATGAGCTACTATATCCGGTTCACCAAATAGCTGCTTTAACTGTTACTGCAAGTTACAAAGTCATAATTGTCTAATTATCTTCAAACTTGTAATTTGACTATTTAATTGGATTAAATATTATGTAATTGAAAGAAGCAAATCCTTAACAAAATGATACTTTTAAGGAAATCGTAATAGTATGTTAGAAATTACTTGATTTTTTCATATCCAAATTTCATCAATGGTCAACAAATATAAATATTACAAGTATAAATATTATGCGTTCATTTAGTTTTTTGATAAATCATCTGTACTATTTTGGTTCATTGAGACTACTTGATAATAAATTACCAAAATTCTCGCATTATTCTACAGTGTCCCGACTTTTAATGTTATCCATTTTTCTTCTACATATGTTTATTTGCCAGTCATATTCATTTAGTCATGGTTTTCAGATATAAACAACTCATTTTAAATATAAATATTTCAAATATAAGCATCTCGAAAATAAACATTTCAAATATAAACATCTTATTAGAATTTTTTAAAAGATGATTCAAGAAATTGAATGACTGATGAAACTACTTCGGCGTGTGAGAATAACATATAATATTGAAGATACAGTAGCAAAAATCTCATTACAAAATATTTTTTACGATTATATGATAAATTATGAGTTGAATATCCAATTTTACTTGTTATAATTTCATTTATGTGAAAATCCACGTTAATTTTTAGAATTATTTCAACCAACAAAAATCAGCTAAATTAAGATTTTTTTTTTTTGAAACTCGACAAGACCCAATTTGATGGCTTTGAATTTGTGAATTTTTTGGTTCGCTACTAGTAGTAGCACCTGGCCACTCATTGACAAACATAAAGACCAATTGTTGAAAACCAAATGTTTGTGTTTCTGAAATTTCAAAAGCAAATATTTCCTGCAAAAACTAAATTTTGAAAATCTGGCACGAACCAATACTTCCTCTTAAAGTGGTAAGAGAAAGTAAACAAAAAAAAAGAAGATAAATATTAGATAGTTAAATAATTGAAATTATAAAAAGGGTCAGAGAAAAAAAAATTGCGACTCAGTAATTCCATTCCGTATAATGGATTCATTTGATTGTAAAATAATAACAATATAAAAGTGACTTGGTAAATGATTTATAGTTTGGTATATGTATAGAGTTAACAAATGAAACAGAATGTATATAGATATACAGAGTGGTGGGAATAAAAAAGTGGACGATGAGAAGCGAGGTGTTCAAGGTTACTATTTCCTTTAGCAATTAGACGCTACTAATTATCAATTCTATTGCCCACAGATGCGTAACGCAACTCAGTAGGGCGGAACCACAGAGCATCACAATATAGCTCTGGCACCTTACTATAAACTCTTTGCAAACCCGCTGGCTAAATACTTCACAATTTTTATTATATATATTATCTGTATTTACAGCCTTATTGAAAAGTCCTAAATTCATTGGAATCCAAAGCCACATTCACATATCGGAAACTAGACATACACACTACAAACTTTTTTAAGAAAACTGGCACAAAAACAGCATTTAAAAATAACAATAAATTACACGCACAAAACTTATAAGACAAATAGCGCCATTTACATACCCAATTGTCTGGAATGAGGAATATTTTTATTGGCCACACTGGTCGAAAAATCAGGGAAAAATTTTCTGAATACATCCATTCTTATAAATATCGCTAAACCGATTCCAATTACGTCAACCAACCTAATCTTAAACGAACACAAACCCGATGACACTTCCATTACGTTAACATTGAATACACTAGGGGAGAAAAGGAAGACGACTGGACATACTTAACTCAAAATATGCCGACACCCTGGCAAAAGAAGGCACTGCATCTCCTCTCTTGGTGCCTGAGCCCTTTTGCGGTGTCAGCGACTAGTTACTCTTGGAGGAACTCAAGAACGAGGAGCTGGCAGAAAGAGCACTCCTCTGGAACACTCTCGCGGAACTGAGGCAGGCCAAGTCTGTCTGGGAGGTTATAACCAAAAAAGGTGGAAGGCCTGCACCAGTCTGAGTAAGAATAAGATCCGTATTCTTAAGGGCTTTCTCACGGGGCACTGTAGACTCTGGGGACACCTGAGGTGGCTGGGCCAAGAAGATGATGGCACATGCAGCTTCTGTGGGGAGATGGAGGAAACTCTCCCATACATCTCCTCACCGACTGCGACACTATCATCCATAGAAGAAGAAGAAGAAAAAAAAAACAACAAAAAAACTCAAAATATACAAACATAGGATATCAAAGCAAGATTTAATAAATGAGCAAACAAAACTTGCTAGCGTAACACTAATCAGTACCTACCATGTTCCCACAATTACAATAATAAAAAACGCAACAACCAAACAATACACTTTTGAACAAAACATCAATCCAACACATAAACACGCAAAAAAAAGTATTATTTATATGTGCATATATGAGTGTCAGAGAGCATGGTTATGAATGTCTGACAGTTAATGTATCAGATTAGGTTATGTGAACGTCAGATAGCATGATTATATAATTTAATTGTTTTTAAATATCTTTGTTTGTACTATGATCGTTTACTTTATTTCTTTTATTATTAATTTTCCATAATTTAAACATATTCCATAAATGTTCACAATTGACGCAGTAATCGTTCGAAGTAAATGTTGGTTCTACAGTCAAGATAGTTTAAACAATTATCTAGTAATGTAAAAGATTTGAATTTACTCCAAAAAGCAGTTTAAGTTGTATATTTCCACATATTGATGTTTCCATTTTTAAAGAACTATAAACCTTCCATAAGGCCTTCTAAAAATGGAAACAACATGTGACACCAGGTGTAAAGGAACCCCTTCCTGAACTTCTTAAGTCATAACAAAACATTATCAAAAACAACGTGTAAACTGATTTTGCTCTGTGCGTCTTTGTTATCACACTGTTTATCAAGACTGATGGACGAAGCCCGAAACCGAGATGACCACAAAATGAAGTAGGCTATCACGGAAAATATCTCTGATGCTTGCCAGCTCTGCGGAACCAACCACAACAATCTTCCAAAGTGTTTACTAGGTAATGGATCTCGACGTAATAATTCTTTCAATTATGAATTTGGTCATCATACTGATTTTATTTGCAGGTACGGGTTTATTTTCAGGCATGGCTGACGGAATTCCGAGATTTCCGGTAGTATAATTGAATACAGTTTATTCGTTCTGTGTTAGAATATTTTTCTTTAATAGCAACATTGTACCTAAAGTTTTTTATCACTTCAATATAATCAGTTCCGGGATAGAAGATGGAAAAATTGCCACTCTATTTATGTAAATAATTTACGAATCAATCATTGATTAATAATTAAGATATTAAGATGGGTCAGAAATGTTTATTAACTATAGTAAACAAAAGATTATTTATAAAAACTATCTAGCTTTAGTCCAAGTTTACTGTCTGCTACGTAATTCCCACAAACTTACTCGGTTAAACACGAATAAAAAAAATTAAATTAAAAATAATCATATCTGGAGTGAAACACTCACACTACTTTCTCTTACTGCAAATTACATAGTTTTGATTGATTACTCATTTACATGTTTATCTAGTTACATTTATTATTTATTTATACGCTTATTATCTAGTTACAAATTTCACATATAACTGAAAATATATGCGTGCATCCGAAATTTAATATAAAATTCGTACTTCTCATAAACCGATTTTTTTCAAACTCGGAATTTCGGACAAACATTAAATTCTTATTAATATTATGTAGTTGGTGTTATATACTGAAATGGCGCCTAAGAGGATGACGTTACCCCAATTCCTGAAAGCCACCTAAAATAACTTTTTTGGGAAAAAATGTTTTTCAATGAAAGTTGTAGATCTTTATACGATTAGTTCATATACTATTTTTAGAGCCGTTATTAAGAAAATCGCAAAAAAAGTAGTACAGCCGGTCGATCAATTTTGATCGAAACCTTATTAACGCCTCCCCTCATAGAATCTAAATGTAATACCAAGTTTTAACTTTATGCTATTTTTCATTTTTTAATTATGCTTCACACACAAACACACAGACAAAGTTCTAAAAAAAACACTTTTTCGGTCTTAGGGGAACTCAAAACGTGTATTTCCGGTGAAAACTCAATTTTCTAAATTTGCCACGATTACAATAATTGGAAGACGTAAAAATGAATTTATTTTACAATTCTATCACCAAAAACAGTTTGGTTTCATCAGTTCAACCGGCCCTTTCGGTACCTTCAGATCTCCATAAATGGGCAATGCTGGGCGTTTGGTGGAATTTTGAAGCAGTAGTACAAATTGAATTGGTTACTGAAGGATAATCTTTGAGTTTTACACACCACAATTCAAGCTCATGAACTTTGTTTAGGTTAAACGATTTCTAGGATTAGTAAAAAACAGTGTTTTTTTTTTTTTTTTTTTTTTTCGAGGGGGAAAAATGCCCATTGGCACCTTCCGACTGCGTCGGGTGTGTGGGGCTTTTACCCACTAAAAAAACCCCTCCTCTAAAACAGGCGTGAAACCCCCCTCTGGGACCATCTTATGACATTGCATCAGAGGAGTCGCCTCGTATTGTGCTCTACTAGCCGTTGCTCTGTTAATGGAAGTTATTCATACTCTCTCCTTTTCTGTTTTAAGATGCACTCGGTGTACACCACAATTAAACTCCATACCTCTTTTCCCTGTAGCATCTTCTCTACCAGGTTTTCTGGAGTTAGTCTCCCGGTTTTTCTCCATAGTTCTTCTCTTTCTGTTTTCCATCTACTACAGATGAAAAACGTATGATGGGCGTCATCTACATCAGCGTCCCCGTATATGCATGTGGCCGATGTCCTCTTCTTCCTCCTGTAGAGGTACTCCATAAAGTACCCATGTCCGGAGAGAATTTGTGTGAGATAAAAGTTTACCTCGCCAAAACTCCGGGTAGACCACAATATGGGGTCTCCAATCAATCGGTGCGCCCATCTTCCTCTACTTTCATCTCTCCATCTTCTCCTCCACTCTTCCTGCAGAGTGATCGTCGCAATGCGTGACGCCTCCTCCTTTCTAAGTTCTCTATTTTGAAAACAGAAGCGTCTCTTCGAAGCCATTAAGTCTATTGGGGCGGTGCCCGCAATGACTAAGGCCGCAGGTTCAGATACCGTGCGATAAGCACTGATTATCCTAAGCGCGCCCCTGCGCTGCACCGCTAAGAGTCGCTTAATATGGGTTTGTTTCAGAGCTCCAGCCCATACTTCGCATCCGTACAGCATGACTGCATTTGCTGTAGTCAGCACCAGCTTCCTCTTATTGGCCGTCGGCCCACCTATGTTTGCCATAGCTCTGCTGAGCATTGCAGTGATCTTCATCGCCTTTGTGGACGCGTATTTTACGTGCTCTCCAAATGTTATCCTTCTGTCCAACATTATCCCAAGATACTTCATCTCCTTTTTGGGATCCATCTCTGTTGAGTCAATTTTAAGACTTCTTCCTACATCCGTACGGCGTCTGGATATTATTAATATTTCTGTTTTTTCGGGTGCCAATTCGAGTCCATGCTCTTCGAGCCAGGTTCGCGCGCGTCTCATGACCTGATTAAGTCTTACTTGTCCCATCTCTACGTCTCTTGCTACGATGACTGCTACGATATCGTCGGCATACCCAACGAGAAAGGTCCCTGCCGGCATCTCCATCGTAAGATCCATCGTATGTGACATTCCACAGGTCCGGTCCTAATATTGACCCCTGTGCAGCTCCTCCTGTTATCCGATGGTATCGGGTCCCTTCTATGGTATTATAGCAGAGAATCCTGTCTTTCAGATAATTGTCTATCATCCGAGCAAGATATTCAGGTATATTAAAGTCCTTTTCTAGTGCCTTCAAAATATCCTGCCATCTGACCGAGTTAAAAGCGTTGCGGATATCGAGAGATGCAAGTACTACAATCTCCTTGGGGTGTAAACTACCGAACACCGCCTCCTGTGCAACCTTCACAACATACTCCGCAGCATCAAGTGTTGAATGTCCCGGTCTAAAACCGTGTTGTTTATCACTCAAATCGCCGGCAGTCTTGATTGCATCCATCAGGCGTGGCTTAAGCATTCTCTCTAGCAGTTTCCCTGCGGTATCTAGCATGCACAGTGGCCTATATGCCGCCGCAGTGCTAGGGTCGCCTTTTCCTTTGGGAATAAGCACCAATCTCTGCATCTTCCATCTTGCCGGGAAGACACCCATTTTTAAGCATTTATTGTACATATTAAGTAAGAGCTGTGGGTGCGCTTTAGCTATTTCCTTGATCAATTCCGCCGGGATTCCATCTGGTCCAGGGGCCTTGTTATTCTTAAGTAACCTCGCTGCATCTTGTAGTTCATCTAGAGAAAATTCAGGTATATCTCCTTCCTGTATCCTCCATTGTCTACATATGCGTTCGGGGTGAGTGGGGAACAGCTTCTTCACTATTCCTTCCATCTGAAGGCCCTCCATCATAGGTATCTGCTGCTGGTGTCCTAATTTACGCATGACTGTCTTATATCCGCGCCCCCAAGGGTCAGTATTTATATCCTGGCTAAGCTCGTCCCACTTCTCTCTTTTGCTCTTAATAATCGCTTGTTTAAGGGCTCTCTTAGCTCTTTTAAATTCTACTCGTTCTCTTTCCGCTTCCTCCAAATCTCTTCTCCTAGCTCTGGTCACTTTGCGCCGAAGTTGCAAACAGCTTCTCCTTAGCTGTGCTATTTCATCGTTCCACCAATATACCGGTGGTCTTTTTCCTCTGGGCTTACCCTTCCTGGGCATTGCAGCATCACACGCCCGGTGTATCACTTCCATAGTAACGTGCGTAATTTCTTCTGCCGATCCTGCATAGGTAACTGCCTGTGTCTGATCCTGCGCTATCATTAGATCGAAGGCTTCCTTATCTAACCGCTTTAGGTTCCACCCTGATAACTTAGCTGCATTCTTCACACTACTCTTTCCTTGTGTGATCAGTTTGAACGTAATATACTGGTGGTCGCTTCCTGTATAATCTTCCATTACTCGCCAAGAAGTAACTTTACCTGCCAGTGTATCCGTAGCAAATGTGATATCCGGGATGGTTCCCATCTGTCCTGCTCTCCTGAAGGTGGGCGTATTTCCAGCGTTAACTGCTATAAGGTTACGTCTCGCAATCATGTCCAGGATGAATCTTCCCCTAGCATCAGTGGTTTCCATGCCCCATTCGGGGGCTTTGGCGTTAAAATCTCCTGCTAGGACTACTCCTTCCCTCCAATCTTGTATAGTTTCCTCCAGGTCTTCGATTTTCTTTCTAAAATCATGAAATCTCTCATTTGGTGTAAGATAGCAACTAACGTATCGAATGCCCTTACTTCTAATCCATACATATCCAGGTCCGGCGCCATGTGCCTCTACCGGTATCTTGTTTGGGTCTAAGACCCATATGGCCGCAGTATGTAAATCATCTTGGAACCAAAAGGGACTGTCTCTGTCACGGTATTGTTCACTAAGTATTAGGATTTCTATCTTCCGTTCTAGAATGAGCTGGTCTAATAGAGCATCCGCTGTTCTACTCCTGTGAGCGTTGCCCTGCAGGACATTTATATTCGCTTTCATACTCAGTTTCCTCGTCATATTCATTCTGACTTTATCTAGTTCTCCGTGCTCTCTCCAGCGCTTGCCGGAAGGCTCTGCAACTCCCTGAACCCGCGGCGTGCCTCAAGCTTCTCTCCTCCAAGCCTTCCTCTTCGCAGAGGAAGCATCTCGGGTCTTCTTTGCATTCTTTTTTGAAGTGGCCTGATATTCCACAATTTATACACATTCCTTCTATTCTTCTGTTAGGTCCCCTACATTCGGCTTGGCGGTGTCCATATCCGAAGCATGAGAAGCATCTAACCACAACTACCCTTCTGCGTACGCGGCAATTGATCCATCCGATCTTGATCCGTCCGGCTCGCAGGAGTTCCTCTGCCTTGCCTTCCTTTAAAGAAACTATAGCCATCTTTTGTTCCCTAAAATTGGGGTTACTCACATATATTTTGGCGTCTTCTGCTGCCTCTCCGAGGTCTCTAATCAGAGCTACCCGCACTTCTTCCTCAGTAGTACAGCTATCCATGTCTCTGATTTCCAGAGACATCGTAGGTTGTAGACATCTGATCTCTGTGCCTTCTCCTAGCGTGTTGGTCAGCGCTTCTCTGAAGGTTCTCTTACTCTCTGTGTTGGGGCCAAGTTCTAGTAAGATTTCTCCTGCCCTAGTTTGCCTGATAGCTCTTATCTCAATGCTGTCATTGGACGGATCCATTTTCTGCCTTATATCACGCAGAGCCTCTGCATATGTCTTCCCCGGTCCAGGTTTGATAGCTATCGCCTCAGGTCTCGGGGGTCGCTTATTTTTCTTGTTTCTCTTCTTTGCTCTTCTTGATATTCTATGTTCCATAGCTGTCTCTGTCTCCGTACATTCATGTCTACCACCATGCACTCCTTCATCTGCATGTCTTTCCTCCTCTCTCAAAATTCTCTTCTCCCGTATCAACGTCCTTCTCCTATTTCCTCCTCTCTTTCTTCTTCTGCATGCTCTGCAAGCCTCTATCCATTCTCCGCCTTCCTCGCTCTTGTCCTCTGTCTCTGCTAATGGCTCTGCATATTCCTTATTGACAGCTCCATTTTGTTTCTCTCGTCTCAAGATTGCCGCTGCTTGCAACCCTATCTCCTCCTGGATCCTCTCTCCTACTTCTGGCGTCTGTGTCGCTCGTGATTGCGCTGAGTTCGTCCTCCTAAGGGTTTCCTCTAGGGCTCTCCACGACTTTCTGTACTTATCTATAGCTTCGACCGCGTCCTCCATCTCCACCAGTCCTTTTTTGATATCTACACTGACATTTTTATGTCTTAGTGTCACCGCGGTCATTTTCTTAATAATGCTTCTGCATCTATTAAGTTGCTGCTCTTCTTCGTTCTGCAGCCTTTCTACTCTCTCTGCCATCGGGCTATACTTCCTTCCTACCATCCTGTCATGAGTCATCCCAACGGGGGTGATCGCCTCGGTGGTCTTCTTTTCTTCTCCACTTCTCCTCGTACTCATCTCCTCCACTGAGGCTTTAGCCGCAGATGGTGGTGTCCTCTGGATCCTAGATCTTTTCACAAAGGGACTGTCTTCTTGAGTGTCGCTTGTAACCTTATATGCAGCAGGGGCCAAGTGCTCCACCCCTGCAGCACTGCAGTCGCTGGCTGACGACGCCCCGGGGCCTGCTTTCGCACCCCTGACGGCCGCCGGTACTGGGGACCTTCCCCCCTGCACCGTAATGTTTCTTTCATGATCGATGTTCATCTTCATGCTGCTATTTTGCCGTTTATACCTGCGGCCAGGTAGGTAATAAAGATAAAAGGTAAAAAGAAGGGGGATAAAGGAGAGGGTCCGAAAGGTAAGAATAAGGAAGGGAAGATTATGCAAGAAAGGAAAAGGGGGTAAGGTCAACGGAAAGTTGCCCCTTTAGTCGCCTCTTACGACAAGCGGGAGACACTGTGGTCCTATTCTAACCCCGGAACCACTGGGGTTTCATTTCGTAAACAGTAGTAATAGCTTTGTTCCAACACTTAGTCTTCAGACACTACGTGCGCGATCCCGAACTTAAGAGAAAGTGGAATTTGAACGACCTCTGCGACCTTTTGCGCTGTAGTTTTTGTTTAAGGTAAACCGGTAAAATGTTTCGCAGCACATAGAAGAGAATTCAGATCTGATGGAAAGGTGTTTTTTCGTCTCAAGAGAGTATTTAACAGGGATATGGAAAGAACTTTCCATCGTCAAAAATTGTAAAATTTACAAGAATTTGCGCCTGATCTTGTGTTTTTTGATAACTAAGCACCTGACCCAGATCGTCTGAGAATATAGTATCGCACTCAGAAGAAGAAGAGTACAGTGCCCTGTAACCTGCGTCAGGCCTAACCTTGTATTTTGTACTTCTCAGGTTATGCTCCTTTAAACACTTCTTGAAGCCCGCAGAGGCAACACTTGTATGATACCAGACCAAAAAGTACTACCAACCTGGATAGTGAAAGTTATTACATTGTAGTCTACAAAAAGCGCCAATAACAATGAACCAACCTCAATAAAGGATTTGAAATTTAACGCCATAAGTTCCGCAAACTACCTTAAATCATTGTTTTCAGACACAGTCAGAATGAAAGTGGATAGGTTTATACTGGCAGTCACAAAATAACGAAATAGGTATGTAGAACTGTAATGAAGTTTAAAGGTAAAACCCAATCATTGGAGGCCTTAACCGAAAAAATCCTGAAAAATTTGAAAAGAAAAAACAACTTCCAATAAAGTTCATTTTCGGTTATTGATTTGCTCGAAACCAGTGCCAGATACGGTGGTAAAGCCATGTTTTGAAGCTGCTGTGGATTTTTCATTTTTAAGAAGATATTTGGTCACGACCATTCCATAAACCACTTTTATCGATTCAAAAAGATCTCAGAACTCATATATTTCCGATAAACCCAATTTTGAAAAATTCCGTGCAAGATCGCAAAACTACTTTCCGGAAGTAAGAGAAAGTTAAAAATTCCTTCTGTTCGTTATGCTCTTGTTCCGAAGATACTACATATACAGCCTTAAACCTTTCACACTATAGCAATTGTTTAAAATCTCAAGAACAACTACCCTAAGCAGCTTATTGTAAAATGAGGCGAACGGTTTTTATAAGCAAACCACTTGATGCGGTCTCAACTTTAAGGCTCAGAATGTCTTAGGTTTTGCATAGCGATATGTATTGTTGTGGATGGAGGAGTTATAGTTTTATAAATTTGAAAATAATCGGGCACGAAAAATGGGAAACAAACCAATTAAAGTAACAAGAAAAAAAAAAAGAAAACACTAGGCAATGTAATTATTTCTTATAACATGAACAGATGCCAAGGTTAATACAGTTCATTGACTACTTCATTATCATGAGAATACTGCGTTAAAAAAATATCACAGTTTCAAAAAAAAAATTAATAATTTTATCATTTTTAGTTTACTTTTTATAAACTTAGAAGATAAAAATGAAAAGAATCATACAACTCACTGATTTTATATTATTTATTCATACATAATTTACGAATTTATTTTACTTTTCCTCATTGCTGGCTAGAGCAGTATTGTGTTCGTGTCAAAGTTTCGAAGCTCCAGTTCTCACCGGAAATATATATTTTAAGGACCCTTGAGTACGAAAAAGATGTTTGTAGTGAATGGTATGTATGTGTGTGAGTGAACAAAATATCTTAAATACTAAAAATCTTAGGAAACTCGAACTTGGTATTCCGTTTAGGTACTACTACCACATGTGACACTAACGTTTCGGTCAGAATCCATCAACCGGAAGTGTAAATTTTACTGTTTGGTTTTCAAGTTTTTCGCGATTTTTTTCAAAAATATTTTTATTTTTTATTTATTTATTTATTTTTTTTATCAAGACACACTATAGAGCGTACCTGAGCTCGCGCTCATCCCAGCCCGCAAACTATTCATCCATCGCAATCGTCTTTACTACAAACAGAACTGTTTCTATATATACATTATCACTAAATAAACGAGGGATGGGCACTCAAAAGTGCACATAAGCGAACATAACAACTAACGCATCCTACACTAACTACAATATAACCTACTACACATACAAACCTCACACAGTCAATAAATACAGTCATCCATACAAGACTAACCTAAGGAACCTCTCAGTACTCGATATTCCTGAGAGGTCATCAAAAATTCTACAGCTACCCGAATCTAACGCACACAGACTACAGACAAGCAATAAATTACTATCACACAAAACATTTACTCCGCCTACCCAAGGGAAAGACCCCAGGACATACGCCGCGACAGAGCAGATTCCGCAAACATTTTGAAGGCATTATATGCCGTCTCATTTTCAAGAAGCAAGGGCAGAGTGTCATTGTTAAGGTTAACATGAAAACCAATTCCTCGCCACAAGTTTGTGCGGAGATCTTCATAAAGCTCACAGTCTAAGACTATGTGTTCAGCGGTCTCCTCTTCGCCACAGCGACATCGACCCTCACTCACTAGCCCCATTCTAAACCACTTGTCATTTATCTGCCCATGCCCGGTTACAAGTCTGGAGACAGCATATGAAAAATCCGTTGGGACTATTCTACGACCAGCCGTCGCGTCCGGAAGATATCTATAAGTTGTCCTTCCCTTCGCAGAACTCGCCCAGCGGGCTTTCCATATGTCCGAAAGATCCTGTTTAATTTTTGTTATCCTACTATTTCTCAGCCAAATCATATAATCATTGCTAGCGACTTGGTATACCTTCTACACACATATATGCCTATCACTTTTATTTGTAATCTATTTCCAAGGAAATTGATTTTCTGGGGATTCTGAGGAAGCAGCAATGTTAAATTTTCCTCCAAAATGCCATTTCAGCACAGTGCATGTAATACCATTTACATAGTATTAAAATATATTAAAGATATGAAGAAAATCAGTTAACCGGAAGTGGGACTTTCCAGAATTAGTTTCTGAGTTTTCTTGAATGCTATGATAAACTGGAAATGCTTACTGCGCAGATATAAACCTATCGTATTTATTTGAAACATTTTCTATGTTTCGTTTCTAATCATTGTAATTTTAAAGACAATTTTTTAATTATATATTATTAATTGGAATAAGAGAAAGCGTGGGAGTGTTTCGCACCAAATTTTTTTCATTTTACGGTACCTGTTTTCTGCACTCGTTAATACGGCCTTTTATATTGCAACAACCCAATAGTATAGTAAACAAGTATGTAAGCATTATAAAAAGAGACAGCAAGTTTGGAGAAGTTGATTAAATATTAGTATTAAAAGGGATTATTAATACATTGAAGAGTTTTGGAAGTGTTGACTGGAAGTTTGCAAGTTATTGCTGTTGATCGACAATTGCCGTGGCGAGAAGGGTAGGAGGTTAATTAGCCGGAAGCCTTGGGTCAGCCGAGGTGGGTCTTAGTGTATGGGCAGGACTCACAATTAAGGTCATTGTGCACGGCGGCCAGATCGGACCGATGATACAATACATCCCTTGGACTACAATTAGCCTCTCCGTGAACCCCTAAAACCTTCCTCCATAAACCAAGCCACTGTTACTGCTATTTCATCCCTTACCACTCTTCTCTATCGTTCACCGCCAATTAATTATACCTCTAGTACAGATCCCCTCCACTACTCTGCAACCCGGTCTATCCTTGCCCTATATACTAACCAATTCTCTCCACCTGCAGCTTCTAAACTCCTTCCGGATATTTTAAACAGTATCGGTCATTCAATTAGGTTCAATTATTGTTTACCATACCCTTCAGTGTCGAGTACTCCATTAGTCTTTTGGAGGAAAGCCTTTATTATAAACCCTTATCCCCCTTGGTAAATTTGGCTCTTTTCAGATATATCACCAAATAATGTTGTCACTAGGAAAGAGGGGATCTTAAGACAACAGTTCGTACTATGAATACTAAATGTAATAATTCATTTGCATTACGCTTTACAGTTTTTCAGAACGATCTAGATTTGGCCTTGAGATAAGAACTGAATATTATAGATACTAAATAAGTTTTGTTTCATACCACTAGCAGCACATATTAAAATCTTTTATTTTTTATTTTTTATAATGGTTTTATCTATAACCAAGGAGAGTACCATCAGATAAAGTAAATCGTTTGGTTTCCCCCGACGAGTATAAACGCTTACTTTCTGAAACTGTAGAATTAAAAATATTTATTTTTCCTAACATTGTTACAACCTGCCGTATACATTAAGCAGAGAAGAAAAGCAAGAATACTTGTTGACATTCCCAATCACCCGAACCCCTTTTTTTAATTTCTCTTACTCCTAGTAAGAGGAAGCATTGCAAAAGTGTCAAATTTTTGGAAGTGTGTTATAACCGGAAATACATGTTTTGAGGTCCTTGAGAAAGACAAAAATTAGGAAGCTCAAACTTGATATTCCGTTTTGCTACTACAACAGCATCAGACACTAAGATTTCGGGCAATATCCATCAACCAAAAGTGCGACTTTACTGAATGTGTCTCTTACAGTTTTTCGTGATTTTCTCGAAAACCGTTCCACAGATTTTCTTTAAACATCGTATACTATTTACGCACATAAACACCTATCACTTTTATTTGAAACATTTCTCCGGGAAAATTGATTTTTTGTGGTGGGGGTTGTAGGGCACAGTAGCTTTAAGCTTTCCTCTAAACTACCAATTCAGTATATGATTTTATCACTTACATAATATTGATAGACATTAGAAGCATTGACCGAATACCAAATAAAGAAAATCGGTTCACCAGAAGTGAGACTTTCAAAACAGGTTTCTGAATTTTTTGGAATTTTCTCGAAAACGGCTACAACGATTATCTTTAAACTTGCAATGCTCACTGCACAGATAGAAACCTACCACTCTTATTTGAAACATTTTTCCAAAAAAAAGTTGATTTTAGAGAGGTTTTGGAGGTCTGCCAGCAAAATTTACTTTTAAATTGCACAGGCTTTGTTGGTTATGACAGAGGGTGCTCCACACAAGTCAATTCACGTTTTATAAATATAAGTAACCCTTACCGCATTTTTTTTATGGCCAGCCCAATCAAATATTGCAATTTCGAAGAAAATTTGTTAATAAAATTATATTAATTGGCGTGTGAGAAAGTTATGTGATTTTTTCCACACCAGATTTTTTCATATCCACAGGACCTCAAAACATGTATTTCCGGTGAAAACTCAATTTCCGACACGATCGCAATACTCACTCTTACCAGGAGTAAGAGAAAGTAAACATCTGATGTGAACTACTCAAAGAACAACATTATAATCAACTTTTAAGGGTCTACATTCGACAGCCTTCAATTAGTCTTCAAGAAGTGATTGAATAACCTGGTAAATATTGAAATAATTGACAAGGAGTCTTAAACCAACTTCCGGATTCTCCATCAGTTAGCTAAGAAGCAACAATCGTTAGAACAAGCAAGAGTTCTAACTAGCTAAACCATCAAGAAATGCGTTACTGCTTATTGCTCTGTTGCTGTCATACTTTGTACACAATAACCTCACTAAATTCCACCACTTCCACCATATCCTGATGTAATGGAGCCAACAGCCAGTGAATTCGCTGTTGCTTCTACTTCCACAGTAAAACAAGACTCAGTAGTTTTATTAGCAACCGCATCAAGGCGCCACCACTAGTTGTCATGCGCACTTCAACTATGCATTATATTCTTTGTGACCTGTCACCTCGCTGCAATGTAGTGACGAATGGGCAAATCTCCCACCTAATAGCTGTCTCTAGTGGTAAGAGAAAATGAATATAAGCTTACCATCTGAGGGGATTACCGTCAGTTTTCCCAACTTTACTTTAATAAGAATTGGATAATCACGAAGGAGCTAGTTACCAACCTTACCTTGAAGAGTACAGAGTTATGATATCAACCTTGGAAGGTTCAACTCGCTTGCGACACTAGCTCACTACCGTTAGAACAGGCAAGAGTCACATCACAATTCAAGCTACTCGTAACTCCATTCTACATTCATCATGTTACCAACAATCATCATTCACTCATCGCTCGGTCTCACATTACACACTCTTCTCCCTTTACTCAGTAAAATCTTAATTATATAAATCGCGAGTTTAGTACCAGTTCATGTGTTCATTCATTACACCATAAAATACATATTGCCAATATAATATCAAGACCCACTACCACGTAAAAAACGTCTACAGTTTCTACCTGGCGTTGGGAAAACACAAAAAAATAAGCGGATAAAAGTTTAGTTTTTGCAGCCAGTAGTCTTAGAAACACTAATTTTTGAAAGACTTGTTCATTTTAGTTGGTCGTGATCTACACATCGTTTTCACCAGTTTCCAGTTATAAAAACTAAACAAAAACCACTACACTAATTACAATAACTGTGCTGTCTGTTTAAACATTGTCAATTGTTCTGCCAGTACGTATGTTGTTGCATTAATAATTTGGTAAAAATGAGAAAAAAAAGGTAGTTATAAAAACTATCAAAAGAAATTAATGTTTCACTTAGTCATTAGTTGTGCAACTATTTCTTGTTGGAGATATAATTATTCTTTCATTATCTGATGCTATATCATCTAAACAAAAAGAAAAATTATATATATATATATATATATATACAAATTTTTCTTTTATTCTTCCGGTATGACTAAATCACATTATGCTTGAATAAGATGATAATAAACTTCCGGCAGCGCGTGACAACCTTTGTTTATTTATATGGATGCACCTGATTTCTCTGCACCTTCCTTCCACGATTTTTTTTTTTTACTTTCTTACTGCAGTTGCAATTACTACAGTTTACTTTCTCTTACTGCAGTAAAAGGGAGTGTTGCGAGCACACCTTAAACCTATGTGCGACAAATCGGAGGAAGCTCAAATTTGATGATATTTAGTTACTACCATGGCATATGACCCGAGCGTTTCGATCAAAATCTTCACTTTTATTTGAAAAACTTTCCCAGAAAAAGTGATTTTTAGAAGAAATGCAGCGTTAAGTTTTATCTAAAGACCATCTAGATAATATGAAGACACATTAAGCATTGCTAAAAATCCAAATTCGAAGTAAATCGATAATTGAAAAGGCTTGTGACATTAGCCTCGGTTTTTTTTTTTTTTAATTTCTCAAGAAGTGCACCATCAATTTTCTTTTATCAGACATATTTTTTTTTTTTGGAAAAGAATTTTTTTCTAGGGGGTCTGGGTTTCCTGTGAGTTAGGCTTATTAAATTTAAGCTTCTTTTATAAGCTTTGCTATAGTGTTGTGCTTGGAGGAGCTGCCATAAAAGTCACATTTAGGTAAAATTAATATAGAGTGAGAGGAAAGGGATTAGCTCATGGTAGCATGATGGACTCTCACGCGGGAGGTCCCGGGTACTCTTAGATTTCTTTTCCTAGGAGCCTCTACAGTTCACTGTTGGACATTGTTGTCTGTAATGAGAAAACACTGTCCAAAGAAAGCAATGACCAAAGATGTTGGCGTGCTTTAGATTAAAAAAAAAAGAAGAGGTGCAGATAGACTTTTTTATTGCCTTCAAATTATAATTAGATAATCCCCCATCTTTATTTGTTTAAAATGCAAGTTCAGTTAAACGTTTAGTAATCAACGCCGGCTTAAAGAAAGTATATTAATTGGAACTGCAAACCTAACAAAAGAAAAGAAACAAAATCAGTGCAGCACTGACTGGACTCGAACTTAGGACATCCACTTACGAATTCAGCGCGCTCCCGTTGAGCTAATCCCTTTCTTGAATTATTATTGTTGCTATTATCCATCAAATATTTAATGGAATAATAAAATATTTATGGTCATGTTGTTTTGTTCATGATAAAATAAGATAGGCAAAGTTTGAAATGAAAAATTGAAACTGAAGAAAATTTAATTTAAAGAACTCATAGTTGATTAAAACTTACTCAGTTCTAATAGTACTTAACAGAAAAAAAAAAATTAATATTTCACCACAACCATTTTAGGGTGTGGCAGACTTCTTTTACTCAACAGGGGTTCCGCCTTCAAGTAAATTCAGAACAGCAATTTGTGAACAACCCTCTCGCTTGGTATTTCACCATTAATGACAATTTATAGGTAATTATTTTCTCGAAAATATTATTCTTTTGAATTAGAAAAGTAATTTCTAGTCGTTGGAGAGAAGAGCGGATGGGAGAACAGAGTTGGCAAGCAAACATTTGATAAAATTATACCCTCCTATTCTTAGGAGTTTTTTGATCTGGAATCACCGTATTTTATTTCATCTAGTTTTTATAAATTCTAATGTCAAAATAAATCATTTAAAATGAATAAATACTTTATAACACAATGGAAATTTTAACGTCTAGACGACATAGTAGTAAAGAGTCCGCAATCCAGGAGCATGAACCTAATAAGCTGAACTAACCTCGGACTGAGCTTCTCAATACCCAGATAACATAACTTTTGCCGGAAAAATATATGGTCATTGCAAAAGTTTTGATACTATATTTTAATAGGACTTTCAACCTTTAACTTTTGGTCATAATGTAAACACAATTAATCCCATTCATACAAACGAAAACATGATATCAGAGGGGACAATTTGGAAATAATTCAGTTGAATTTCCACACCTTTACTGAGAGATTTAAAATTAAAAATATGACTGCTAAAAAACGTATATTTTATACATGTTATGCTGAATGAGTTTCGGAAGATCAAATGTGCCTACCACATTTAAAAAATATGCTAGATCTTTATAGGGGTGATTCACCTTCAGAAATGACAGTTAAATGATGGTTTACGAAATTTAGACAACGAGATTGATGAAGAATCTATTCAAGATTTTTTCACCGAAAATCATCGAATAACAACTCAGGAAATCGCTAGAAGGCTAAGATGTAACATATCAACAGCATTTCGTCACATAAAAATGTTTGTTTAAATACATAATATTGCATGTATTTATATTTCTACCTAGTGCTAAAACGTATTAAGAAAAGTCCATGTTGCAAATGACACACGTTGAAGCTTGAAGTTATAATATTATTTATGAAATCGACCATTGAAACATACGCATGAAACAGGAAAACCGATTAGAAAGAGAAATATTAGAATACAAAACACTAATAACATAAAAAAACAATTTTATTGAGAAGGATGAACCTTGTGCGCTGCTATCAATTAGTTTATACTAGGCTCTATCTTGGTCAGCAGCATTCTTATATCACTGCGGTCAGTTATTTGCAATCGGTTTTGTTTCCCAAGTTAATGAGCTAAATGCATTTTTGGATTTTAAGGTAATATGGAGGGCGAATGGGCAAGCTATTCTCACATTTACCACAATCTAAATTTGATTTTACAATGTTGGCTATTTATTGTATCGTATTATAAAAAAATCATTTTATATAATAAAAAAATCTGGTGCGAAATACGCACAAAACTTTCTCTTACTCCAGTTTTCAAAATTTCGATTGACAAATTTTATAGTTAGTGCACCAAATTTAATGAAATTCGTCAGTGTTTTTATGGAGAAATCGCAAAAATTGAAAAATATTTCCTAGTAAACACGCACTTTCGGTCAACCGATTTTTTTTCAAATTCAGAATTTCAACAACATATTTAATTCTAATTAATATTATTTAGATGATAGAATTGTGTTATAAACTAAAATAGCATTTTAGAGGAAACCGTAACCCCAACCCTCCTCCAAAAGTGCCCTTAGATAAATTTTCCTGAAGAAATGTTACAAATAAAAGTTGTCACTCATTGTATGTGTAATTGATGTACTACGTTTTAAGAAAATCATTAGAGCCATTTTTGTGAAAATTGTGAAAAAGTAAAAACACCAACTTGTAAAGTGGTTACTACCGGTTGAGAAATTTTAGCAGATGACCTACTATCGGATCCAATGGTGAAATTTAAACGGAATATCAAGTTTGAACTTTCTATGGTTTTCGTTTTTGAGCTATGCTGTTCTCATACATACACACACAGATCGACACACACACACACACACGGACCATTTTCTAAAAACCACTTTTTTGGAGTTTCGAAACGAGTTTCTTTGAACACACTGACTACCCATATGTATTATAAAACTTTATCACTTCTGTTTGAAATATTTTTCCAAATAAGCAGATTTCAGTGAGGGGTGATGTGGGGCCTGGAAGGTCATGCTTCTCTCAATTGTGTTTACTTTGGGTTCTCCCAGCTATACATTTAATATTGATGTCAGTTAATTTTAACGTTTGCAGCGAATTTGTCAATTATATCTGTGTAAATTACAGTAATAGAAATTCATATGTGTGCCACACTAGATTTTTTTAGTTTAATTAAATTAGTTGCATTGAAGTACCATGTTCTGGGGTAGTATTATATATCTATCTATAACATCATAGAAAAACAAATATACACTGTACACATCTCTCACTGTACAGTAAGACATTGATATTTGTTATTAGTGAGTGACCTTAGGGAAGTAGACACGGCCGACATTTCAGTTCGGACAAATGGGCTGGAAGAAAAGAGCACTGGTCGAAAGGGCACTCTGATTGTCCGTAGGGGCTGTGAATGCTCGATATGAGCTGATCCACACTACAATACTCCCTCAGCTATTCCGCCTGCCCTTCTGGCTCTACGACCAAATACTATCCATTCACCTATCAAATGCCGTGTTAATTTTTATTGTTTTTTCAGATGTAAATGGACTGCAATGGTTCTACATCACATCACTTCAATTGAACACGTATTTTAATACTAATCTGACTAATGTGAAACACTCGCATAATATTCTCTTACAGCTTTTCTCAAATTTTATGAAAACAAAAATTCCCGTCACACGTTGTGCTAGTAACCAACGGATTTACCTATGTAGCAGAATTCAGGGTTTGATCCCCATAAGAGTAAAGACAGTTTTGACCCAGCATCCTGAGAAAATGTGGGGAGCTACAGTTCTAACATATTTTATTCTAGAGCTCGAGGCCTCCTAAAGGATATAGGTCCATTTTTCTCCCTGAAATATACCCTTACTTCAGCCCTGTCTTATTAATGAATAAAATGTTCAGAGCTCTCTCATTCATCTCGCTTACAGATGCAACAACCGAGAAGACAGGAGGAAGAGGACAAAAGGTAAGGAGTTAAGATTACCAACTCCAATCCATGGTGAAGACCAAAGGACCACTCTTCTCTCTTTCTCGAGAAAAGATTGAGATAAAGATGACGCTCACAAGGACTCAAAGAAAAGAATCCCCCCGATGGGTAGTTGAGAGTTCATCAGAGGAAACCAACTTGGAATTAGGAAAGAAACACATGAGATCATGTGAAGTCAGGATAGACTAGATGTTGAGAGATATCTTCGATTCCAAGTTCGGCCCAAGAAAACTGCGCCAAATTTTCCACCATCAAAATTCCCACAAAGAGCATCTACTGACAGTACACTTTGTGATAATGACTTGGCAGACTCTCCATCAAATCTCCTCCTTAGCTCAATTTCTTCTTCCCTTCAAAAATAATTACAGTGTACGTGAGCATAACGGGCCTTCTAAGAGTAACCTGGAGTGCCTCAATCCACAACACAACCCCACTGTTATGAGAAAGTGCTTTTTCTTATGAGCCAATTTTAACTGACCTCATAAGCAGTTCAGATCAGTGGGGTGGAATTATGATTTTTTTTCTTTTGAGTAGAGAAGGTTGTGATGTCCCCACAGTCCAGCATATCCAACCGATAACCACATGGTGCGAAATTGGTGGATCCATCGTGAACAAAGAGCATTGTAGTAGGAAAGAATAGACGAAATGCCACGTGGAGCGTAGTCCATTAGTCGCCCAGGGAGAAGTTCTATTCTAAGCCCTGGGCCTGCAGCGGTTTGGGAGCTACAGTTAGTAGCGAATCTTGGTCGCGAAGGTCAGAATTAACGGCAGTGGTATCCGTGGCGTGCTTAACATAAGCCCCCAATTAAGAGAGGCCTCGGCTCTTCATGGGTTGTGGCGCGGTTTTTTTTTTTTACCATCACAATTTAAGTAGATTTTCGTTAAACTTCAAGGGGACCTCAAGCTCAAACTCAAAAAAGGCCCATTCAATTAGATATACATATGTATATTTCACGCGGACCTTATTCAGTATTAAACTGTGAACTCAACAAATAACGATATACGATTTACATAAACAGCTCAAACAATATTTACATTTTTAACAATTCATATTTTACAAAAATCAAGTTTAGAAAATAAAGTTCAATTACATTTAAAGAAAATTATTAAAATACATAATTTGACACCAAAATTATATTTTTTAGAAAGAATTTTTTTCTGTTCTCCTCCTTACAAGATATTAGAAACATTGATTTTGAGAAAAGAAAATAATAGGGTTTGCGGGCCGCATCTAGGCCATGGGTCGCCAGTCTGCGCCCGCTGCTCTGAACTGATAATGGTGCCTATCACTTTTATATGAAACATTTTTCCAGGAAAATTGGAGAGATTATGAGAAAACAACACCGAAAGCTCACCTTTAAAGTACTATTTTAGTAAAATGTATGGTTCTACAACCTACTTAATAATATTAAGATACTTTACAAGCATCGCTAGAATTGCAAATTTGTAGAAAATCGTTTAACTTCTGAAATTTTTTTAAAATTTTTATAGAAAATGGGCATAACGATTTTCTTTAAACGTGGAATGCTAATTGTCCAAATATAAACCAATTAATACAATGTAAACCACATTCAATTTCCACCTCCCAATGGTATACTCTCACTCAGTTATTTTCGAGTACATAAATAAAAAATTCTTAAGTTTAAAGCAAATTTTGGCAACTTTTATTAACTGCAGTAAGAGAAAGTTATGTGAGTGTTGCATACGAGATTTCACGATATCGATGAATCCCTTTCTAACTAAGATATCAAAGTTAAAAAAGCAAAGAAGAAAAAAAAAAGAGTTACATCCTGGATGTTCAGAGGTGACTAAACTGATGGTCAGAAACAGTTGTTGTCTACTAGGAAATGGAGAAAGGATGATAGTGAGGTATTGCGGGCCTAGGGGATGCACATAGTAGGACGGAACTTAAACAGTCTGCTAGGGATCTCTAACAATATACAATTGTTCTTCCGGATGAAGGCCCGACAAAAGACACTAATCGAATTATGTGGGGATAATGCGAGAAAGAAGTGGTTAGAAATAAATCTCTAATTAAAACCAGTGTTACAATGTGTACACACCACTTTTTTGAGCTTAAGGCTACTAAAAATGAAAAATATTTGTTACACGATTTTCCGGCTGAGGAAATCCTAGGGCAAGCTTTCTTGCCCTCGAGGAAGCGATAAATTGCCCACCTGACTTGTTTCCAAATGTTATATTTTTTTACAACGTGAATATATTTTTTTTAATTTTTTCTTCAAATGGTTTACTCCGGAGTTTTTCATTTACTTTTTACAGAATTTTCCGTTTTCTTTCTTGCTTAAACTCTTTAATTTCTTTCAGCATTCCGCAACCACAATGGTTATAAAAATGTTTATCAAAACGGTACATTAACTGAGAAAATACTATGATTTTAAACATCATGAGATCCTTTTGCTGACTTGATAATTCTTCATTAAATTTGTAACTTGGCACCACAAATGTAAATGTTGTAAAGGCCATTACCTTCATATTCTTTAATGAATATGAATTGATGTCAAAATTAGTTCTTCTATCCATACAAAACTAATTTTGTTTATCTCCAGTTTACTTTCTGTTACTCCTGGTAGGAAGAGGAATTATTACGATGGTGTCAAATTTTTGGAAATTTAGTTTTCACCGGAAATGGATGTTCTGATGTCTCCTGAGGATGGAACAAATCTTTTAAATGAAAGGTCTGAATGTGTGTACGTGTGTGTGTGTGAGAGAGAGGGAAAGAGCAGAATCACGAAGGTTTCGGGCAAAATACATCATCAACCGGTAATTCTTTTTTGTAATCTTGTTTTTTAATTAGTTTTTGGCGAGTTTCTCTAAAAAAGGCTCCAATGATTTTCTTTAAAGTTTTTTATGGCCCAGCCTAAAGAAACGTTTGTAAGCGTTGCAATGTTATTAATAGTTTGTTAATTAAATGGTTTTAATTGGAACAAGAGAAAATCGTGAAAGTGTTTCCGCACCAGATTGTTTTTCAACACTGAGGGGACCTGAGAATGTGTATTTCTGGTGAAACTATATAGCAATTGGACAGTAATTCTCACCAGGTGTAAGAGCAGTAACACTCTTCAATTCCATTCTTTCTGGATGCAGCGTCAGGTTAAAGTTCAGGTATTATTATTATTTGTCTGTGGGGAGGGACCAAACCTATGCTATCCACAGCCCCATTGGGACCATATAGCTGCCCCAAATAAAGTTGTTGAGATGAACAATGTATGGACGCACTTATTCTGGTTCACCTATAGGTCTGTTTCTAAAATATGAAAATGGAAATTGGAGAAAAATTGGAACTGCAGTTTTAATAATATTCATAAAGCATTGGAAAAATCTTAATAATTTATTTGTTTTTATTAATAATAATTCCAAGGGTATAACAAGGTGGCTTAAGAAATACTACTTCATTTCGATAGTGGAAGAAACAATTAAAAATTAAGTTTGTATAGAAGGTGTGTAAAGCATGCTGCCCTCATCGGTCACCAACACTATTCAACGTTGAACAGCGCGCATTGGTAATTGCCTTGACAGTCGCTTCCTCTCTATTGTTTCAATTTACAATCTACAGTCGAACGGACGGCAGCCGATGCGATAAAGCATACAGGATGCTCTTATCGGATTGAAATTGAACCGGAAGTAAAACTCCCCGCCTACATTGATTATTTGTAACATTTGGAATGAGGCGGCACGGCACAATCTTTAACTTGCCTTGTTTTTCTAATCTTTTTGTGTGCTTCCTTTATTTATAGAAACAAAAGTTATCATTTTTCGATTATTCAGTAATTTTGTTTAATTATTTTTAATAAATAAAAATCTGGTATGTAACACTCACCGACATTCTCTCACTGATCTTAATACAGTTGTATGTAAAAAAAAACCACAATCCAAATCTTACTCATCTGTCCAACATAAATATAGAGAGGGGACAATTAGGAATAGAAGTGATTACTTGTAGACCAGAAGTGAGTGCCAGTAACATTGAACAAACATCTGAAATTTAACGCTCCAAATTCCACAAAACTAACAAAAATAATTTTTTTCGGATAAACATTTCAACTAAAAGTGGGGATCCTTACCTACACTTGTTTTTGAGGAAATTCCACCCCAAAAAAACTAAATAACTTACTCTATAAGGTAGAACTTTTCGTAAGCCGATTTCTTTCAAATTTGGAATTCTATCTATGTTTCTAATCTGTATTAATATTATATAGGTGGTAGAACTATGCACTTCACTGAAATGGTATTTTAGAGGAAAGTTTGACGCTACTGTTCCCCCTAGAGCCCCCCAAAAAAACAATTTTCCTAGGAACTGTTTTCGGAAAATGGCGAAAAACTCTAAAAGAAACATTCAGTGCAGTCGGATTTCCAGTTCAAGGATTTCGTCTGAAACCTTTTTCTGTAAACTTCTGCAAACACATATGAAATACCTATCACTTTTATTTTAAACATTTTTTGGGAATAAATTGGTTTTTAGAGGGTTTTGAGGAATAGGGGACATTAAGTTTCTAAAGTTTTTTAAATTTTTTTGCGCTCACTTCTGGATTGCTATTTAATATCACTACTATCTGCTGGGATAATACTTGCGGCCCCTCTTTCTCTATGTGGTTTAGCGATACACATGAGAAGGAGGCGGTACGGGGGCTGAACTTATGGTCTATTAGGTTTCCGCGGCCGTTTACATGAAAAACACTTGAGTTTCCAGGTTGAGACCGCGTCAGTGGTTTGCTAGAAACTGACGTTTCGCCCATATTGCTATGACTCTCTTCAGGGTTACTGGAGCCTAAAGAGGCTCACTGGAATCTGGGCGAAACGTCGGTTTCTAGCAAACCACTAACTCGGAATTAATTGGGAAATTTAAGTGTTTTTACTGTACTTTTAAATATCTGTTGTTCCTAAAGGGAGCGAATGAAAAATGGAGACTAACCTATTGCAAGCACGTCACGATTCGCACCGCAGTTTAGTTCTGGTCTTTCCTAGCAGCTCAGCGGCTGAGTGTAGCCCTCCACATTTTATCATGGTTCGGGTTTCAATACCGTTCGTGCTTCAATGGGAATCGAAGAACCCAGAGTGCTTCCACCAAATGCGATAGTGTTAACCACTAAATTACCGCAGTCACATAATTATATTTTTATCTTTAAAAAGTAATAATAATGATACATTAAAGCGGGGATTTGGGAGATCCCCCAAGTAAATAAAACATAAAAGTAAAATATAATGAACTACGTTAACAACAATGGACTAGTTTAATAGTTGTAATGAAGACAACGCCAATGGCCTTCCATTTCATATCAGACGGTATTATCGGCACTATTTCCTGAATCAGAACTTGAAATCGCCTAGCCTACAAAGGCACCCTAGGTCGTTTTAAACTTCCTTCTAAGATTAATCTGCAATTATTTTCTATTTTATTCTGGGATTTATCATTTATTTAATCTCGATCAATTTTTAGTTTTTATGAGATTTACTTATAAAGTAGATTTTTCGCAATAACTTGAACATTTTCTATAAACACTTCAATGAACGGCTCATATTTTGGGACAATCGAAAACGCTACTATCTGCAGCTTTCCTGTGTTACAAAATCTGATGTTTAACACAAGAGTATTTCTTACTGAGATTGATACAATTATAAAAAAAACAATTTTTTTTAAACTGTGGATGCACGTAACCTAACCATGGCAAGTTCCTATTACTACAAATGATTTCATTGCAATCCAGAATAGAGCACAATAACATTAACATTAACCTCACAATAGAATAAAATCTAACGCCATAGATTCATAACTCAGAAATCAATTATTCCAAAAAAAAAAAAATTACTAATGTAAGTAATACGTTTATTTCTGTGCAGTTAGCATTCCAATTAAAAAAAAGAAATCTGGTGTGAAACACTCACATAACTTTCTTTTACTCCAGTTTTCAAAATTGTGATGGACAACTTTTACAGTTAGTATAGTCGGTGTTATTATGGAGAAAATAAAAACTAAAAAACTGTTCAGTAAAAACGCACTTCTGGTCAACTAATTTTCTTGAAACTCGGAGTTATGGCAATCTATTTACCTAATTTATAATTAATTTCGTTTAGATGATAGAATTATACAATCAACTATAATAACACTTTAGAGAAAACATAACCCCACTCATCGCCCAAAAGCCCCCTTAAATGACTTTACCAGGAGAAATGTTTCAAATAAAAGTTGTACTTCTTTATATGTGCCTAGTAGTTTACATACCTAGTTTAAAGAAAATCGTTGGAGCAGTTTTAGAGAAAATAGCAGAAAAGTGAAAAATACTTTTCACTAAAAACGCACTTCCGGTCATCCAATATTCAAATTCTAATTAATATTATTTAGATGATTGAATTGTATAAAAACTAAAATAGCACTTTAGAGAAAAACTTAACCCCTACCATTAAATCCTTCCATTAAAAGAACCGTTAAATGAATTTTCCTAGAGAAATGTTTTAAGTAAAAGTTGTAGAACTTAGTATGTGTAGTTGACATACCAAATATGAAGAAAATCTTTGAAGCCATTTTTGAGAAACTCGCAATAAAGTAAAAAAAACAACTAGTAAAGTGGAACTTCAGGTTGAGGAATTTTTCAGATTACCTACTGTCGAATCCCATGGTGGATTCTAAAGGAATATCAAGTTTGAACTTTCTACGATTTTTCTTTCGCTTTTGAGCATTGCTCTTTACAGACACACACACACACACACACACACACACACACACACACACACACACACAACCATTTGCTAAAAACTACTTTTTTGGACTCAGTGGACCTCAGAACGGATATTTCCGGTGAAAACTCGATCTCGAAAATTTGACACGATTACAATACTTCCTCTTCTGGGCGGGTGTTGGTGTATTGGTTATGAGCATGGACTTGTAAGTGGGAGGACCCCGGTTCGAGTCCAGCGTATAACTAAATTTTATATTTGTTTAAAAAATGTTAATAGTAAAGTACGTGCTTCCGCCCCCGTCCACGACACCTAATTTGGTAGTTGGACGTTAAGCCCGCCTGAAAAAATAGGCATTACTTTACTTTACTTCCTCTTCTTACTCGGAGTAAGAGAAAGTAAAAACAAACGTTTTATCCGTTGTTGTGTGTGGTGGTTGGTTCCGCAGAGCTGGAAAGCATCAGAGACATTTTCCATGGTAGCCTGCTTCATTTTGTAGTCATCGACCGGTTTCGGGCGTTCGCCCATCTTCGGGATGCGTTTTTCAGACAGTGTGACAACACAGACTTGCACAGAGCAAACTTAGTTCTTCATTCTAGGGATGCTTGAACATTTACTTTATTAAAATTTAGTATAGAAGTATACAAGTATTAACAGCCAAAAAGTAAACCAGCAAAAGCAATTATGACAACATGGCCGATCCAGTAGAGCCTAATAATGATTTTGTAAGAAGACTGAAAAATTTTAAAAGAGAAATATTCTACACAATTAAAATGCCATAAATACAATAAAACATTTAAAATAAACTCAATAGAAACCACATGGTCAAAAAGAATCTAATAAGATAAAAAATAAGGCTGAATAAAAAAGTTTTTAATAAATTGACACAAAAAACAATGGACGTATAACACATTAAGTGTTACAAATCAAAAAATTTTCAAAAATTTAAAAATAACGAAGCCTTAACAGTTGGTATAAAATCAAACACATATTTTTGGAAATAAATTTTAATAAAGTAAATGTTCAAGCATCCCTAGAAAATGACACGTAGAAGTGTCGAAACGTTGGGAGACATTATATTTTACATAACAATGAAATAAATATAATATTTTGTGGCTGTAAGAAGGTTCATTTTAATCATCCTATAGAAGTATATATAGTTGCTAGTATTATATAGATATTTATATATTGGTAGTGAACATTGTTACTTTGGTAGTGAACTACATATTGGTACTTTAAACACTAGTTTAACGCTACTGTTCCCCCAGAACTCCCAAAAAATTAATTTTTCCAGGAAAATGCTTCAAATAAATATGATAGATATTTATGTGTATATAGTATAAGAAGTTTCAAAAAAAAGGTTGGACTACCGATTAATGGATTTTTGACAAAAATTTTATTGCCACATCCAGTGGTGTTATGTAAACGGACTATAAAGGTTGAAGTAACTGCGATTTTTTGTTTTTAAGGTATTTTGTACAAACACGTAACATATATACATCTATACACACTGAAAACTCTTTTAATAATTAAAAAAGTATAGTTTAGTATATATCTATAAGCTGAAAACCTTTTTTTTTCATACGCCAGCCAAATTCAAATCAATTTTGAAAATTGGACACTAACGCAAATACTTTCTCTAATCAGTATTTTTTTACTTTCTCTTACTACTAGTTTTTTTTATTAAACCGCCTCAAGGTTATTGTCACCAGCAGCCTTCTTACTCAGTGCACTGCCGGGCCTTCAAAACTGGTGCGATAATTTTGTTGAGCAAAAATAAAATTAATGCTCACAATGGCTGATTCCAACAATATCTTACCTACAATATATATTTGGTTTTTATCCCCAGATTACAGAAGCAAGGAACTACCAAATCCATATAAAATCAATTTTCTCCAAAAAAAATTCAAATAAAAGTAATAGACCTTAGTATGCCAAGTTTAATGAAACCTGCTGGTCGATATCGAGAAAATCTGGAAAACAAAAAAAAAACCTTTCAAGAAATTTGTAGTTACGTTCAATCGATTTTCTTCATACACGGAATTTTAAAAACATATTTAATTATTATGAACCACTTTGTAAGGTAGAAGCGTACAATACACTAAAAAAAAAAATATATATATTGTGGCAAGATACCTCGGATGGGCTCTGTTTAACAAAAAAACAGCAAAAATATAAATTGAGAGAAAATATTGAGTTGACTGTATATAATAGTTTAGCAAATGGGAAATTAATATATTAAACATTATATGGGAAAAAATGAATATATAAGTTAAATTTAAAAATGGATAGCAAATATTATTTATTATCACTTTCAATAAGTCAATGCAATGGCGCTTACCTTGAAACGCAGAATCCTTGTTGCCAGTGTTAAAAGACCCATGTGTCCTTAGCCCATATCGGGGAAAAAGGGAGAGGAAAAAATAGGAAAAAATGTATAATTCGTATGTGCATCCATTTCTTGAATCTTGACCAATACACTGCTACTTGGCTGATGATCGTAGATAATAATTAAATGGGCTCCCACAAGCTGCACGGCAGGAAAGTAACAACCATGTGGTTTCACAATAATCCCATGCAGGCCCAAGAGAACCGAGCCGCTGATTCGACAAAAGGACTAGTTTATTAACACTACCCAAGAAAAACCGGAAGTAACAACCTTGGGTTTACACAATAATTAAAGGCAACCGAACTGGCATGAATTGTGTACATAATATACTGCGACCTATTCAAGGGAGTGTTGCCTAAAGACTTACTCCTTCAAGCTTAAAATGACGACTGACTAGAGAGAAAGAATGCATAGTTACCGCTCTTTCTACACTTAGGACACAGCCTAATAGATAAGTAAATTATTATCAAGGCAGCACAATACCCTCCCCGAAGTAAAATTATTGTACCGAGCAAGTCTAAAGTCACTCTATCCTCAGAACCCTTCTAAAATCGATTATTTTCTGAAAAAAATTCCAAATATTAGTGACAGAATTATATTTAACTGCTACAGACAGAAAGATATTTGTCTGTCTGGAGCAGAAACTTGGCTGCAGGTGCTGACAAAGAAAGATTTGTGGCTTTAGATTTATGGCCACTGTTATCCAAGCTGAGATCATGGTATCACTGAATGCTACTGCGTGTAAGAATGGCAGGGAGAAATTAAAGAGGTGAGGATATTGTCCGATAGCCAAGCTGCATACAAGTTTTAAATAAGCCGTGCTACCGCTCTAAATTTAGTGAGTGAACATAGGAGAAGATTTAATAGCCTCATTCAGAGATACAGGGTAGAGCTCTTCTAGATACCCGAACGAACACGCGGGTATAGAGGCAATGAATGAGAGGGCGAACGAGTCGCTAAGACGGGGTCATCTAAATTATCATCACAATTATCGCCAGCACTAGCCGTCACTAAGCAATTTTTGGGACAGAAACGTTAAAGAATGAAGGTAAAGGCAATTGGAGATAGACGGAAGAGTTTCTCCAGACAAAAAAAATTATAAAAGGTATAAGAAAGGGAGACTCCCTGAGGGATATAATTGTCGTTCTGTTAGGTATATTGACTGGACAGTCTTTTTGTACAAATAAAGTTTGGAAGTCTAGTTCTTTGTATCAGAATTGAGACGATGGAGTCTGGAAAACGATGTCAGTGTTCCCGTTTAGCCAATACTAGGTTGCACATATTTAGGAGGGCAACATTCTCAAGGGAGTGCTTCGGGGAGTTGATGACTAAGGATACCTTAGTCTAAGATATAGCAGTCACACCGGTAAAGGCTCGTTGGGAGTTTTTGTGGAGAACAGGAGCCACATTGGATCATTGATGAATGATAATAATAATAATACAATTATAAATATATTATGCTTACCAAATTGACAGAAAATCGTACGAACCGTTTTCAAGAAAATCGCAAAAAATTAAAAAAAAAAAAATTCTGGGATTTAAGGTTGACAGATCTCGTCGTGATTTCCAAATGAAATATCTATTTGGAGCTTTTTCGTTTTTGAGCTAAGTGCACATAAATTCAACACACAGCACCAGGGTCGGCCCAAGGCGTGCCCAAGAGACGCACCCGCGTAGGGCTGCGTGCCCTGCCTCACGACTAACAAATAAGGGCAGTGAATAAATAATTAGTATTTTGTTACGTTAAGAAAACTAAGTAAATAGTTTTAACTGTATAATCCAGGCTCTTTTCTGATATAGTTCATAATCCACCAATTGAATTACACTATATTAAATTATATAGAAATGCTTTTTTAATTTTGTGTATACGTTGATTAAAAAATAAAGTAGTGTTTGATACTTTAAGTTCATTTTTTCTTTACCTTAACATGTAATGTAAGATCAATTTAAATCGGATTATGTTTGATAATCTTAGGGTAAACACAGACACGGCGGTTTTCCGAAGCGTTTAACGAGTCGAATATGGACTATATCATAATAGTGTAAAACATACACAGCTGTGCCGACCGTTTCGTTTCGTGCGGCGGTTTTAAAACAGCGTCGGTAGGTGATTGATGTGAGGAATCGAGTAGGTTTAACTTACAGGAAGTCACTCGAAGGGTGTTTTAACATGTTCAGATGGGTCTGTACAGATACGGGCGTTCTGACTCGTTTTGTTTAGAAATGGCTGGAGAAAAATTGATTCCGAAAAGCTAATAAACGAAGTAGAAAATCGATTGGTACTTTGGGATATGAGGAAAAAGTATCCTTCTTTGTTAGCTTTTCTGGGCAAATTGTGAGTAACTCATCAAAAGTACTTCACGACATCCTTGTGAAGTTGAAAATTTTTTTATCGTCTCTTTGTACTTCAGCAACAACGTATGAAAATGCCCTTTTGTTGCCTTTATTTTATAATTGGATGTATCCACACATTCTTCGTATTATTTTTGTTTTTATAAATTTTCCAATGCAAATACAATATTGACAAATACACCACGTCGTCCATACTGCAAACCTTATCGATAACTGTACAAATCGCTTAATAAAACAGCTCAATGTGGTTTGTTAGAACGCTACCGACTCGTGAAACGCTTCTGTTAAAACCGCCGTGACTGTCTACCCTTATGGTATACAAAACCAACTTAATCTTGTAAATTCTATCAGCTATTGTGGCATAACAGCTAGAGTGAGCGGCGTTACTTTGATGTTTTTATTTCAATGCTTATAAACATTATAAATGAGTTTTCGAAAATTGTTGAGATTTTGGGACAGGAAGTAATAAAAAAAAAAATCTTTGCTTTTCATACATGTTTCGGGGAAATGTTCCCATCTTCAAGTAGGGCATATCTATTTTAATTGTTACAATACAATTTTTAAAAAATGTCAAAAGAAGAAAATAAAAATGTCTTACTTGCAATACGTATGGAGTATTACTAACAACCTTTATAAGTACAGGTAAATGGATTATTTTGAGTGAAATTGAGGAGAGAGGTTCACTTTTGGTTATGAAGGTTATTTAGAGAAAAAACAATATTTGTATGTCAAGTTAAGTTCTTCTGTATCTTTATTGATACAGATCAATTACATTCTGTATTGACAAAAATTAAATTGATTAAGTTTATAAATATTATAAGTAATGTTTATTTAAATAATATGGCAAAGTTTTTATTCGACATTACTGTGAGAATTTGTATTGGTTATTTGAAAATGTAAATATAAAACTTTATAATCTTTTGGCTTATTTTAGAAATCTGTATAATACGGGTGCATAGACTGTGGACTATTTAATTTATAGTTTAAAAAATTTATCCATCAGTTAGTATTGTTATTGCAGGGAGGCGTTTTGTCGCCATTGCTGTGGACGTTGTTAGCCGATGACATCCTGACCAAATTAACCGCGGAAGGCTTTCATTGCCTAGGGTTCGCGGACGATCTGGCGATCGTGGTGAGGGGGCGGTTCGCGGTAACCGTCTCGGAGCGCACTCAGGGGGCGCTCAATATTGTGAACAAATGGTGTAGAGCGGAGGGTCTCTCCATCAATCCCCACAAAACTCAAGTGGTTCCTTTTACAAGGAAGAGAAATTTACAAGGCTTACAACAGCCAATGCTCGGAGGGGTCGCGATCCCCTTTGCCATGGAAGCCAAATATTTGGGGGTCACTTTTGACCGAAGGCTGACATGGAATTCCCATATTAATATCACCGCACACAAAGCCAAAATCGCCATGGGTAGGTGCAGGAGGCTATGCGGTAAAAGTTGGGGATTAAGTCCGAAGATGGCTCTGTGGATTTATACCTGTGTCGTGAGACCGATGGTAACCCACGGGGCGGTGGCGTGGTGGACAAAGACCTTGCAGATGGGGGGGCCGGGAGCGCTCGGAAGTATTCAAAGGCTGGCCTGTTTGAGTACGACGGGTGCCATGATGACTACCCCCACTGCGGCCTTGGAGGTCCTGTTAAACCTTCCACCACTCCACATCTACGTCCAAGGCGTTGCAAGAGCAGTTGTGGCACGACTACAACAGGGACAAGCACCCATTTATCCCAGGCACACTGGGAAGCATCAAGACCTATGGGAGGAGCTGGAGGCGGACCCGATTTTGGGCCTGCCTACGGATATGATGACTCCTAGGTATGACTTCCAAAAACCCTTCAAAGTCTTGATATTAGACAGAGGGGCATGGAAGAATGGGCCGCCAATTACAGGCGAATCTATGTGGTACACGGACGGGTCCAAGATGGGTGACGGAGTGGGAGCCGGCGTGTACGGGGCTCATCCGAGATGTAATATCTCGGTGAGCCTGGGAAGGCTAGCTACGGTCTTTCAGGCGGAGCTAGTCGCGATTATTATCTGCGCTGCCGAAATAAGAAGACGGGGAGTGCATAACTCCAGAGTCGTCATTTATTCGGATAGCCAGGCTGCTCTGCGGGCAATTGACTCGTGGGAGATCAGCTCAAGGCTGGTGTGGGACTGCCTAGGTGCACTCAAGGAAATTAGTAGCCATAATAAGGTCTTCCTGGTTTGGGTACCTGGGCACTCGGGTCACAGAGGCAATGAGGCGGCGGACCGCCTGGCCCGGGAGGGTTCAATGGGAGCGCTTATCGGGCCGGAGCCGTTCTGTGGTGTCTCAAGATGCCTCAGGAGTGCATCCATTAAGCTATGGATGCAGGACCGATCAAGGGAATGGTGGGTCAAAACTCCAGGCCAGAGACAGGCGAAAAAGTTTATCTATAGCTACTCGCCCAAGCTAACTGCAGAATTACTCCAACTAGGCCGGGTGGCCATAAGGATAGCAGTTGGCATTCTCACTGGCCACTGTAGATTAAACAAGCACATGCATCGCATGGGCCTGGCAACGGATAGCCTGTGCAGGTTTTGTCAGGAAGAAGAGGAGACGGCACTGCATGTGGTATGTCAGTGCGAGGGGCTGGTCTGGCTAAGGTACCGCCTCTTTGGTAAAGAGAAGCTGGTGCCAACAAGCCTCAGCCAGGGCCCTCTCTCGGACCTATTAAGTCTTCTAAGGCAAGCAGGACTCGAGAGGGTGCTCTGATGGCGGGTGCTCTGATTGACCACCTGGGAGCCCCCCCCAATTCCACAGTTCGGTTAAGGACAGGATAGGGGGAGGGTCTCCAACTAGGGGGGTGCCACAATAGATCCTTGGGGTGTCGCGGTGGCGTAGGCTGAGTAGATAGATAGATAGATAAATAACAATACTAGATAGATAGATAGATTCCCCCGGTAGAATCTATCTATCTATCTAGTATTGTTATTGGCGTTGGTCGTACTGTTTAAAATAATGTTTGATGTTCTATACGACCGCTGTATTTGATATTGTAAAATGGACATTGAAATCATATGAGAAAAACCAATTTTTCAAGTATCATCGACGTTTCTGCAAATTTTGAATTTCATAAAAACATAGTTTTACTTTTGATCTGATTAAAAAAAAAAGTTTAAATTCAAATGTGTTACTTCAATATTATTGGCCTATCTATAATGTAATAATGATTCTCTAGCTGTCTCCCAAGCTATTCTCTAGGTTGGCACTTGTCTCCCCCACACCAACTATACATTTGTATTATGACAGATGATGGAAATTTGAAATTTGTAGAAAATTTGTCATTGTATACAAAAGGTGTTGAGAGAAACCCGATTTTTTTGTTCTGCTAAAACAAACTAAGTAGTTTTTCGCCATTTTTTTTCTTTTTAGTTTGTCTTAATTATTTGAAAAATATATATAACATATAATAGAAAACAATTGATTTTTTTCTAGTATTAATTTAATTTTATCATAATGATTAAAAGCTATTTAATAATCCATAAGTACATTATTTTAATATATTATACATTTTGTATTTTTATTACATATAAATATGGATTTATTTAGGGATATTATTTTTTGTAATTTCTTTTTTGCCAAGCTTCAATCCTTTTTTTTTGCAACACTGTCTTTTAGTATTTTTATAGTGGCAACAATGATTGCGAGCCTTCGCTCTTTTCTGCTGACTATAGAATAGCCCTCTTTTCCAATAGCTGCTGGACTGATCGGTTGTGTTCGAACTCAGTTTAATTTCACATTCTCTCCTTTAAAGAAAGTATTTAAAGTGTACTTAAATAATATATCCGTTATTAATTAAAATTAAATTATATAAGTTGTAAAGTCGGTAGTGAATTTATTGGAACGGTTTATTTTTTTAACTTTAAATCTGAATATATACTTTGAAACAAATAGCCTAACATATATAAGGTAGGTGGCCATTATTCATAGCGTCACTATAATTTTTCTATTTAATCTGCATGTTTGCTTGCTACTATTTATATATTAATTTCTGTTAATTTATGAAAATTATGTTATTAAATCTATTTACATGAAAATAGTAATATTGGTTTCTTAATTTACCAATCATCACAAATTTCTAGTTTCACTATACTGATAGTATTTTCTTCAGTCTATAATTATATTTGACATAAAAATATTTTATTATAGTATAGGGAATTGAAAACTTTTATATTAAAAAAAAAAATCCATCCTTAACTTTTTAAAAAATATTAATATTTTAAATCTTGTTCTCGCCTTCAGAATATCTTATATATATATATTTTATTTTTAATGTACAGGAATTTGTTCAGATTTATTGGGTTTGCAATATTAATAAAAATAAAAATAAAAAAATCAATTTTAACTTCGCGTCCCCATAGTGTGAGGAATCTAAATATGGCGGTCGAGTTTTTATCTACTGGCTTCAAAAATTTTTTTCCGTTTTTTTATTTTTTTATTTTTTTTTTACTCAAATAAAAAATAATTGTTAATTTGATTATATTAATGTTTATAAAGCAACTTTGGACATTTTTTTTTTTCTTTGATGCACAAATTTTGGAGTTTTTAATTAACAAAAAAAATAAATAATAATAACACTTATATTACACAATTATATATTTATTTATCACTCATTTTTAAAGTTAATTTTAATTATTTCATTTTTTCTCTCTCTCTCTTTTTTTTTTTTTTTAATTTCAACTGAATGAATTTATATGTATTTATATGTTTCCTTTCAAATAATTTTTATTCTGGGAAAATAAATTTCTTGGAATATTTCACCATGGAGGAAAATTCATTTTATACGAGCGACTTTTTTTAAAATTATTATCCAATGACCTGTTGTATATCGATTTACCATTTGATTTGGAATACAGTAGGGTTGCTTTAAATTCTTTCATTTATATTATAGTTCAGGAAGGGGCTATATTTTTTCCTAATTCCATTCTACTTTATTTTTTTAAAAACAACTTATAACACTTTTTTTTTAGTTACCCAATTGGCGTTTTTAATAATAAAATATCTTAATAGCGAGTGATTATATTTAATTATAACTTCTTTTTTTTTTAATTTATAATTTTAAATTGAGTTTATTTGTAATGTTTCGTGTTATCTTCCTTCTGAAAGAAAACAAGATATTTTTAGCGATTGTTTACTTTTTTTTATTCCAAATAATAGAATTTACAATGATTTATGTATAATTCTATTAACTTTGAAATATGAAAATATATGTTCAATTGCACAGCCACCCAAACACACATAAGCACGTATTTATTACAATAGAGATAATAAAATTAAAAAACTTACATGATTTTCTCTAACAGTAATTACATAAGTTATAATTGACAAATTTTCTAGCTGTCCAGCAGTAAGAGAAAGTAACCATTTTGTTAATATCGGCTGCAAGGCCGATAAACTTAGAAATTATTTTTATTTATATGAAAATATTAGAATTATAAAAAAGAATTCTTTTTCAATTTAGTGATGGATAGTTTTGTCTTATTAACTCTTTCGTTGGATAAAATTATAAATGCATCTACTATAATTTGTAATATTTCTCTTTTGTCTGCCACTCCTCTCGTAGCAACACTATTTCCAGCCTGGGTTATACCCTTTTTTTTTGGAGGGATGATTGTTTATACATCGAACATTCATAATATAAAATTAATAAAATATTGTTTCGCTTTCTGACGTCATTTCCTCTCTTGAGAAAATAGATGAAATATTGGTAACGTTTTAATTAATTGTTACATATAAACAATTTTTATTTTAAGATGTTTATTTATACGGCAATTATTTTTGTTTTATTTATTTTTTTAAAATCCCGTAAGACCCAAATATATTTTATTTTAGCCTATTGTTTAATTTCATTTACATTATAGAGAAAAAAAAACGTATACAATTTTACACTTTCTTATCGCTACAACAGCACGTACCATGATCTTGTCAACGTTTAGAAATTGAGTTTTTCATACGATATACTTGTTTTGAGGCCTTCCGCGTATGGCAGTTTTTTTTACTTTCTGTTACTCCTAGTAAGAAGTATTGTAATCGTGTCAAATTTTCGATATCGAGTTTTCACCGGAAATATCCGTTTTGAGGTCCCCTGAGTCCAAAAAAGTGGTTTTTAGCAAATGTGGTGTGTGTGTGTGTGTGTTTGTAATGTTTCGTGTTATCTTCCTTCTGAAAGAAAACAAGATATTTTTAGCGATTGTTTACTTTTTTTTATTCCAAATAATAGAATTTACAATGATTTATGTATAATTCTATTAACTTTGAAATATGAAAATATATGTTCAATTGCACAGCCACCCAAACACACATAAGCACGTATTTATTACAATAGAGATAATAAAATTAAAAAACTTACATGATTTTCTCTAACAGTAATTACATAAGTTATAATTGACAAATTTTCTAGCTGTCCAGCAGTAAGAGAAAGTAACCATTTTGTTAATATCGGCTGCAAGGCCGATAAACTTAGAAATTATTTTTATTTATATGAAAATATTAGAATTATAAAAAAGAATTCTTTTTCAATTTAGTGATGGATAGTTTTGTCTTATTAACTCTTTCGTTGGATAAAATTATAAATGCATCTACTATAATTTGTAATATTTCTCTTTTGTCTGCCACTCCTCTCGTAGCAACACTATTTCCAGCCTGGGTTATACCCTTTTTTTTTGGAGGGATGATTGTTTATACATCGAACATTCATAATATAAAATTAATAAAATATTGTTTCGCTTTCTGACGTCATTTCCTCTCTTGAGAAAATAGATGAAATATTGGTAACGTTTTAATTAATTGTTACATATAAACAATTTTTATTTTAAGATGTTTATTTATACGGCAATTATTTTTGTTTTATTTATTTTTTTAAAATCCCGTAAGACCCAAATATATTTTATTTTAGCCTATTGTTTAATTTCATTTACATTATAGAGAAAAAAAAACGTATACAATTTTACACTTTCTTATCGCTACAACAGCACGTACCATGATCTTGTCAACGTTTAGAAATTGAGTTTTTCATACGATATACTTGTTTTGAGGCCTTCCGCGTATGGCAGTTTTTTTTACTTTCTGTTACTCCTAGTAAGAAGTATTGTAATCGTGTCAAATTTTCGATATCGAGTTTTCACCGGAAATATCCGTTTTGAGGTCCCCTGAGTCCAAAAAAGTGGTTTTTAGCAAATGTGGTGTGTGTGTGTGTGTGTGTGTGTGTGTGTGTGTGTGCGTATGTGAACAGCATAGCTCAAAAACGAAAAATCGTAGAAAGTTCAAACTTGATATTACGTTTAGGTATCACCATGGGATCTGACGGTGCGTTATGTGTCAATATTCCTCAACCGGAAGTACCACTTTACTAGTTGTTTTTTTTACGTTTTTGCACTTTTCTCAAAAATGGCTCCGAAGCTTTTCTTCAAACTTGGATAAATAACTACACATACAAAGGGCTACAACTTTTATTTGAAACATTTCTCCGGGAAAATTCATTTAAGTGCATATTTGGAGGAGGGGTGGGGTTACAGCTTCTTCTAAAGTGAGTATCATAGTTGATTATACAATTCAATCACCCAAACGAAATTAATTAGAAATAAATAGATGGCTAAAATTCCTAGTTTCAGGAAAATTAGTAAACCGGAAGTGCGCTTTTACTAGACAGTTTTTTCAGTTTTGTCGAATTTCATTAAATTTGGTACACAAAACTATAAAATTTGTCAATTATAATTTTAGAACTGGAATAAGAGAAAGTTGTGTGAGTGTTTCACACCAGATTTTTTTTTTTAGAAATGATAAATGTTTGTATGAACAATATATATATATATATATATATAAATCTGGTTTGAAACACTCACACACAACTTTCTCTTGCTGCAATTTAAATACATCTTATTTATTTATTTATACGGGTATTATTCAATTAATAATTTCACATATTACTGAAAATTTATTATAGTTTGTTATATAACCACGGCTAGGTTATGTTTTTCTTTGTTAGCTTTACTGCCCATTATTGGGGCTTCGCTATTCGCCTCCACCAGTCATCTCTATCAGTTGCTGCAAATTTCCAATTCTGGACATTTTCAACAGAACTCTTGAATCCTCACCTATACCTCAACCCATCTCAATTTGGGTCTGCTCACTCTTCTCGAGCGGTCGACCCTTTTATCCAAGACCCTTTTCTAGGCACTTCATATTCGGACATCCTTGCAACATGCCCTGCCCATCGCAGCCTAGTGAGCCTAATTAACTTAACAATATCTGGCTCGCATAGATGTTCAGTATTTAATTAGGAGTAGATTAGTGACAACAATTGTTCAAAAAACTATATTTAAGTCCATATTTATTGATGAACGGTTTTTAAACTATTAAACTTACATATAAACACTTTTATAAGAAGTTCGTTTAAAAAAAAATGATGAGTATTTATAAAATAAATAATTCAATTAATGAAATTCCCTGGAAAAACTTCAAATTAAACTTGTAGCTCTTTGTTTATGATTAGTTCGTACACTGAGGTATAGGTAATTAGTTGATAACTAAAGTAAGGAATAAGATAATCGATGAAGACTTTTCCAGAAAATTGAAAATAACTTGCAAAATCTATTCATTTAAGTTCAAAGTCCGGCCAACTGATTATAGCCAAAGCCTTATTGTTCCATCACCTGAAAAACTTAAACGCAATATCAAGTTTGAGCTTTGTGCGATAGTTTCAGAGTTAAGCCAACCACACATACACGCACATATAACTATTTCTAAAATCCATTTTTTTTTTGATTTAGGGGAACCCAAAAAAGATATAACTGAATTTCGAAAAGGAAAAATCATCAGAGGCAGCTTCAACTTGTTTTTCCGTTTACTATTTATTAAGATTACAAGTCAAGATTTCAGTCAAAATGTAATGTAATGTTCGAGACAGGTGTGAGACTGCTTGGGTATCCTCATGCAAATTAGTGGCCAAAATAAGAACCATACTGTAGCATTGCATGATGTCTCATGAATGCAGTCTTCAATAGGTGTACAATAGATTATAAGAAAGGTCTAGGTAGGCGAAAATATTTATTAGTAGCTAATGGCCGAGGCCTACTACTCTACCAACAAATAAGAATTTGGTCGGGAGAAATAAGAATAATGTAGGGAGATGTTTTCTAGAAAAAAGGCTACAACAATGTCCTTTGAATTTAGCACACTATCTGCAACAATAAAGGCCTATCACTTTTAATGTAAAGCATTTTTCCAGAAAAATTGACTTTTGTAATGTTGTTGGGTAGAGTTGTATTGTCCAAGTTCCCAGTTAAGTTGTCAATTCTGTGCAATCTACGGTACAAAAATGCGTTGCTAGAATTCCAAGTTCAGTTACCCAGAGCTACACAAAAGAGGTCAATGTATATTTAAATTCCTCAGAATCCATAAATTTTATATTTGCGCAAATAGCATTCCAAGTTTTTAAGAAATTCGTTGTAGCCGTCGTTGTTCCAAAATCCAATTCACTAGCATTTTAGAGTCAATCAATTTTCTATAAATTTAGAATTCTAACAGTAGATTTCATGTATTTTCATACTTCATGCCTGACAATATCCTACATTGTAGTGAAGTGGTTCTTTAGAAATCGTAACTTTCCTGTTCCCTACAGATTCTAAAATCCTAATTTTTCTGGTAAATATGCTTCAAATAAAAGTGATAAAGATTTATGTGAATATCCGAAGTATAAGAAAATCAGGAAACACCAATATTCATCCGCTTGGAGGCACGGCCTTGGTCGAGTAGTAGGCCTCGGCCATTAGCTGTTAATAAACATTTTCGCCTACCTAGACCTTTCTTATAATCTATTGTACACCTATTGAAGACTGCATTCAAGAGACATGCAATGGCACAGTATGGTACTTATTTTGGCCACTAATTTGCATGAGGATACCAAAGCAGACTCACACCTGTCTCGAATTGAACTGGTAAGAGCTGATGGACCGTTGAGCAGTCTGGCTATCTGATGACTCTGGAGTTATGTATCTCAGTAGCACAGATTGCAGCTTGCTCTACGTGACACTGTGATTAGCTTACCGAGATGTTACACCTCGGATGGGCCCCGTAAACCCCGACTCCCCACCTCTCATTCAGTCCGTGTACTACATTCAACTGTTACTCAACCAAGATCATTTCCTAAGCTTTGCGCATGCTATTTGGAAGATACATTTCTATCAAGTTTAGACATACAAACAAGAAACTGCTTGCATCAATTGGACTATACTATTTCGTGTTATATACTCAAATTATAATTCAGTTTAAAAATTAAACTTGAGTGCGAAAATTAGGTGGGTCACCTGAAATGTTATGCAGCGGTGACCCGCGGGTCGTAAGTTGCCTGCTATCTACATAGTTCCCCCACATGCTCACCGTTGTCACTAAGTCACTGTCAAATTTTAACAAAATAATTAAATAAATTTTAATTAAAATAACACAAAGAAATTTTGTTCACTAATTTAAAATTGCCCTTGAGCAAATGTTTTTATAATATATAAAGTAAAACTGAAAATTTAGCTTAAAGGCAGGCACTCTTCTCAACAATTCAAAATTTAGTATTTAACCCAATTAATTCCAAAAATGGAGATCAAAAAACAATTTTAAATTTCACTTGGCATGTGTTATGTTGATAAGTATTATGGCCCAATACAACCTAATTTTAGTATACAGGAAAGATAATTAATTATGCCTTACGGGTTACGTGTTTTCCACCTTAAGTAAAACGCAACTGGTATGTTTTTGATTTTCTCAAAATCCTTTACTTTAACATAAAATCAGAAACAAATGATGTTTATGTTCGTTTCACAAACAAGTCCAGTAATAATTTCACATTATAATATAAACGTTAAATTCATAATATATATATATATATATACATACGTATTTATATATATATGTATGTATGTATAAAGCCGAAACGGTTATTGTCTTGTCTTATTACTTTTTCTTACTCCTAGTAAGAGGAAGTATTGTAATCGTGTCAAATTTTCGATATCGAGTTTTCACCGGAAATATCCGTTTTTAGGTCCCCTGAGACCAAAAAAGTGGTTTTTAACAAATGGTGTGGGTGTGTGAGTGTGTGTGCGTGCGTGTATTTGAACAGCATAGCTAAAAAATGAAAAACCGTAGAAAGTTGAAACTTCATATTCCGTTTAGGTATCACCATGGGCATCTGACAGTTGGTCATCTGTCAAAATTCCTCAACCGGAAGTACCACTTTACTTGTTGTTTTTTTTACTTTTTTGCAATTTTCTCAAAAATGGCTCCAACGATTTTCTTTAAACTAGGTGTATCAACTACACATACGAAAAGCTACAACTTTTATTTGTAACATTTCTCTAGGAAAATTCTTTTAAGGGCAGTTATGGGGGAGAGGTGGGGTTATGTTTTTCTCTAAAGTGCATCATAGTTGATTATACAATTCTATCATCCAAACAGAATTAATTAGAAATAAATGGATGGCCAGAATTCAGAGTTTCAAGTAAATTAATTAACCGGAAGTGCGCTTTTACCAAACAGTTTTTTCAGTTTTCGTCGTATTTGAATTAATTTGGTACACAAACTATAAAATATGTCAATTATAATTTTTAGAACTGGAGTAAGAGAAAGTTGAGTGAGTGTTTCACATCAGATTTTTTTTTATAAACATATACAAAAATTTGTGATCTCATCTTACTAAGCAATTCATTTTTTCTTATTTTATTTTTTGTGTTTATAGACAGTACAAACATTTGCTTAAACAAGGAGTTTCTAGTACCACAATTTCCGTTTAGATTCTGTTTCTCAATATGATGAATCATCTTTTTATATTACAATACTTAACGGAAGAAGTTATTTATTTAAGGAAACTGATAAAATATACATAATGTAATTAATAAATCAATTTTGTTATAATTTTGGTTTATTTATAATATTATGTTTATGAAAAAAATGCTTAAAGATTGTTGCATATAAATACAAAACTGAATGTATAAAAAGAATTTAGAAAACTGTACATTGCACTAAATATAAAACATAATTTTCTTAAAAAAAAGTAACACATTTTAATAAAAAGATGGAAACTGTTCCTCATTACACAATTTTACAAAATCTGATGTATAGTTTGACCAGATACTCCAATCTTTTAAGTTTTTGTCTGCTAGATTTCTGTTTTGAGACTTCTTGTGCCTTCGCTCTTGTTTCTAGTAGAGGAAAACTCCCCTCTTCATGAGGTCGAGGGCTTTCCCCACTAGTTCTTCTTGCGATGTGACATCCTCAGGTCTCAATGTGCCAAAGATATCATATCGCAATCTGCCAATTGCAACACAGTCGAAAAACAGGTGAGAGGCCGTTTCCTCATCTCCTGGCATAGTCTGCACAAAGACTCCGAGTTGATTAACCCCACCTTGTGTAGATGTTTTTCGAAACTTCAGTGCCCTGGGAACAGGCCCACTATCAGATGAGATCCGTCAGATTTTCCCACTATCACATAAACATGGTTCAAATGAGTATTACAAATCTAGCTGTATTAGACATATTACTCACATATCACCTTAAACATTCCCCACTAGTACGTCTTATTCCATCTTACACCATACCAGGGAATCATTCCCGAAGATTCAAACGCCATTAGCTTCATGGCAGTACAGGAGTGAGTGATAAGTGCATAGACCGGGAGTGACATTACTTCCAACAATTTTTTGTTCTGCTTGGTATTTGTGTCAGCATAATGCAGTATAGCAACCTAATGCGAAAATGTAGCTCATTTAGAATTCACTTTGGCTCTATTGCTTCTCACTCCAGCGACCACATCATCAGTACCCAAAGAGAAAATGTTACCGCCATTATCGCACGGTTATCGTGGTATATATCGAACCGTGCCCTAATGACGGTGACATTTTTTCTATGTAGTTCACCATCTCTTTTAGTGCAGCAGCTCATCATAATAACTCTGTAATTAATATCTGTAACTGTTAATTTGTTGGTCGCAAAAACTGTCAAAATGACTATGTATTTGTACTATCCCTCATTTGAAACTTGAAGAATATGGATAATATATTTGAAATCATATAACTATGATAATGATATAAATACAGCGTTGCTGAAAATGATTAGATGCTGCAATCCTTCTTAATGCACATTGCAGGAAGCCTGTGGAACAGCATAGTATCCCGATTTGCCTGGCAGTACATGAAGATAGTGCAAAGAGGTATCATCAGAGTAAAAACGTTATTAGTACCCTAGGAAGAAAATGTTACCGCCACTATCGTATACTTTTCGTGGTATATGACGACAGGTACGTTAATGACGGTGACATTTTTTCCTATGAACTTCATCTAGTGCAGCAGTCCATCATAATTACTTCTGTAATTAATATCTGTAACTGTTAATTTGTTGGCCGCATAAAACGATCAAAATAACTGTGTATTTGTGCTTTCTTTAATTTGAAATTTGAAGAAATTGGAATTATGTATTTGAAATGCAAGTTGAGGAGTTGTTACAATGATCACTATAGAGATGGAAGAGTTGATGGGAGTCACCGCCTGATCATTTTTACCAACAATGTTAATGATATAAATACAGCGTTGATGAAAATGATTAGGTGTTGGAATCCTTAAGGTTCACATTGCAGGAAGCCAGTTTTGACAGCTTTATATCCTGATTTAATTTAATTAAATCTGTTCAATGTTATATCATAATAAATATTTAATTTTTCTGTTAAGAATATGTGAAATATATAATATTGTTTTGAAATTCATTAAATGAATTGTAGGGATAGTATTTTTAAGTTAAAAGTGTTTGTGAGTTGTTACGTTGTTCTGAAATATTTGTTTTTTCTTTTTTATTAAAGATTATTTTAAATGCAACAATTATACTTTTACACTCTCTATAATCAATGAGGGCTGTATTAATTTGTGTCACTAATAATAGATAGATAGATAGATATTATTTTATTGTTTAAGAAAATTCTTGTACAATCTGAGTGTGTATTAATACATTAGATAATAATTACAAATAATAACATAACATGGGCAAGATATAAAATTAAATTTAAACCAAAAATATATAAAATTAAATAATTCCTTATCAATGGTACAAATTGAATATATATAAAACTTATTAAATTTAAGCTCAATGAATTCAATTTTTTATAACCAGAAACAAAATTAAATTTAAACCAGAATAATATAAAATTAAATATTTACTTATCAATATTACTAATTAAATATAAATAAAATTTAAGCTCAATGAATTCAATTTTTTATAATTAGATATAAGACTAAATATAAACCAAAATAATGTAAAATTAAATAGTTACTTGTCATGGGAATAGAAATTAAATATCAATAAAACTTATTAAATATAAATACAATGAATTCAGTTTTTCATAGCTATCTATTGTTAACACAACAATTGTGACAGGACAGGATTGTGAGTTGTGTCTGTATATTTGTGTTTGTTAAATATTTATTTATAAACTTATTGCGGTTTGTAAAATTAGCCTGACATTGTATTAACAGATGGTGCAACGGTTTTGCAATCGGACAATTTTCTTCCGATACTATGGAAATTGCAGAACCTAAAATAAACAGCTTTACCGCATTGTCACCAGATAATCTTAACTGACTTACTGCTCTTAATTTCTTAATATTAATATTATATTTCAAATATGGCTGTGGCTCGAAATAATTAAAATCAGTTATGAGTCTGCAAGAAGAGGCAAACTTTGAGTTAAGTACTCTATTAATGTCCTTACTGAGAAGGTGATTTTGCATTTTAAGGATAATAGAGTTTTTGTTATTCAAAACATATTCACGGTCCATTAAATGAAAGAAATATGGATCGCCTACAGCTTCTGTCCATAATCTAATCATTGTCACCCAATTGTAATCAATATTATGTTTGTCATTATTATCAGAAGAACATAAAACATCAAGACATTGTTTCACAAACCTATCATTTGGAAGGGAAAGTAGTTTTATCCAATATTTTATAACTTTTGAAATACCTGTAAACTGAGAGGAGCTCTACCTGTTTCAAGTCTTACCATATAATGAGGGGTATGCTGTGGCCAAAAAAGTGTCTTCAAGAACTTACTTTGAACAGCTTCCAATGGCTCCAAATATCTCAGAGACCACACCTCAGAGCAGTATAAGGTTGCCGAAGACACCATGGAATCAAAAAGAGTCATTTTTGTTTCCCAACTATCACTTTTACTTTTTATTAAAATATCTTTAACTTTTACACTTGCAATTATTGATTTTTGTGAGAAGTGATGTAAGGCATCTTTAAACTTACCACTGGAAGAAAATGGAACTCCTAAATAGATATAGCTTTTAGTGTAGCTTAACTTCACTCTCTCAAAATACAAATCTTTTAATTTCCTTGTTCTGGGAGACTTATGAAACACTAAAACTTTAGTTTTTTGGATATTTACGTTCAAAAAATTATCTTTACAATACTGGGCCAAAATGTTTAAATACTTTTGCGCGTCATGCCAAGAGTATCCAAACAACACCAGGTCGTCTGCAAACAAAAGCATATTGATATCATTTGATACAGTGAGTTTAATTCCTGGTGCCTCATTCTTTTTGAAAAATGATACAATATCAGCTATGAATAAAATAAAAAGGGCCGGACTAAGACTTTCCCCTTGCAGCAAACCACAAGAAATCTCTATTTCCTCCGAAAGTTCTTGATGTAACTTAATTTGCATGACGGCATTATCATAAAGAATTCTAATAATCCTGATCATTTTTCCACTGACACCCATTTTAAATAGTTTATCCCACAGTAAGTCATGTTGCACACAATCGAAGCCTTTTTTGAAATCTACAAATGTCGCATAAATGTAAGCTTCCTTCCTATTAATATTTAATTTTTCTGTTAAGAATATGTGAAATATATAATATTGTTTTGCAATTCATTAAATGAATTGTAGGGATAGTATTTTTAAGTTAAAACTGTTTGTGAGTTGTTACGTTGTTCTGAAATATTTGTTTTTCCTTTTTTTTTAAAGATTATTTTAAATGCAACTACTATACTATTACACTCTCTATACTCAATGAGGGCTATATTAATTTGTGTCACTAATAATAGTAAGTGGAAATATTGCGATCGTGTCTGATTTTCGAAATCGAGTTTTCATCGGACATGCTGGTCTGTATGTGTGTGTGTGTGTGTGTGTGTGTGGATGTGTGTGGGTGGTTAGATGTGTGTGAGAAGAATATCTCAAAAACGAAGAGTTCCAGGAAGCTTAAAGTTGGTATTTCGTTTAGGAACTATTGCGTCAGACACGAAGATTTCGGATAAAATCCATCAACCGGAAGTGTGTGACTGTATTGATGTTTTGTTTCCAGTTTTTTGTGATTTGTTCAATAACGGCTACAGCGCTTTTCTTCAAACTTGTAATATCAACTACACATACAAAACGCTACAACTTTTGTTTTAAAATATTTCTTTTGGAAAATTCATTTGAAGGTACTTTTCGCGGTGCGGTGGGGTTATGTTCTCCTTTAATGTGCTGTTTCAGTTTAACAATGTGCTATACAATTCTGTCAAGTAAATGGTATTAATTACAACTATATATGAGGCGAAATTCTCAGTTTGAAAAAAAATCGGTATGGAGGTAATGTGACTTTACGGAATGGCTTTTCAGTTTTTTGTGATTTTCTCCATAAAAATGCCGGCGGTCTTTAACTAACAAGAATTGTAAGTGTGATGAAAGTGTGTGATTTCGCAGTAAGAGAAATTTGTGTGAGTGTTTTGATTGAGAGAACTAGATTTTGATTGAATAACTAGTAGCTCTTACCCCCTGCAGGTCCGGGGACAGAATAGGCCTGCTCCAGTCCAGGATGTCGTAAAAGGCGACTATAGGACATCGCAGGGGCGGCTAGCTTATAGCCGTATGGGCATAGCAAACCCCGAAACCCAAGCTTAATACCACGCCCCATAATACATTCACACACACACACACACACACACACACACACACACATGCACACGGTCATAAATATTAATATACAACAGTGACCTCTAAATTCCGATGTTGGATCCCGTGCCAACTGTATTGCAACTTACGAGGTGATGGTTGCAAATTGTGCTCATGCCCCTCGCACAATTATTCCATTCTGATCAACTATAATTGTCCACACTCTTCGTTTCAGCAGACTGCAGAAACATTAAAAAAGAAAAAAGAATCCAAGAAATAAAGGTAAAGGAAGTGTAAGTATAACGAGGTACTAAAAAAAGTAAAAGGTGAAAATGTTAGAGCTGTCACATGTGCAGTATTTGTCGCTGAAAAAGTGATAGAGAAAAGAAACTTGGAAGAGCTAGTAACAAGTCTAACAGCAGTTGTTGAAACTATAGCAAAGAGAAGCAAACTAGAAGAAAATTACGAGAAGTTTCTAACGAAACTATAACCATAAAGGTGGAAGAATCTAAAAACCCGAGAGAAGTACAAAAGATCGAGCCGAGTGAACTTAAAGTACAAAAGATCGAAATGGTTTCAATAGAGGATGTGAAGGAAATAGCTCCTCCAAGACAAAAACATCTCCAAATGCCAGCATCTTCGTCCAATGCAAATAACTCTATTGCATCTCCTCTAAGGAAAATTAAGGCATATACAAAATGCCCAATATAAACAACAAAATAAGAGGAAATTAAGAAGCAATGCTTCATCCAATTCCTCTTTGATAAGTATTGAGGACAATGATATGGAGAGTATGGAAGAAACTCAGTTTCTGACCTTAAAAAGATAGGAAGAGGGAAGAAATAAATCAAACCACCATGTATTTTAAATATTTATATAATTAATTATAATTAAAATAATTTAGTATTTTTCATGACATTTTATAAAACCACCGGCATCCCGGCAAGTGTGTGCCTGCGGATAGGTTTAGGATCTTCATAGAGTGCGAGGAATATAGAGTATTTCCCTCTCTTATAAATAGACGTAATTGTGTTTCAATGGATAAATGTATTTATAAGTATGAATGAATATAAGGATGATTGTATTTATAAGTATGAATGTTTTTTGTAAAGTTGAATGTACTTACTGGGATAAAGCTAACTATTACCCAATCAGAATTAAGAAAATAATGAATATTTGACTGTGCTATGATATAACAAAAACAGAAGAGTAAAGTAGCATAAAATTGAAATTACATGTTTAAGATACTATCTATTTTGTTAGTTTTTTTGGTTAGAGTTCATTCGTTCCAATAATATAGAGTTTATTATAAGGTAAAGGGACTATTTAATATAGTTCAGGTGTAAAAGACCATTAATGATGTGTACCTTTCAAAATACAATAAAAAAAGCTAGCTCTAGCGTAGATTTCCATCTTTATAATACTCCTTCAATACTATGTGGACTACGCTACATCATAAAATTAAGGACAATAATTAAGTTTTTTAACTGAAAACTAAGAAATTTTTGTAGTGTTTAACATGAATTCTAATATGTACTACTAGCATCAACGGCAAATACAAAATGGCGAACTTACTTTGCCTCGCATTTCCACAACTTTTGTCTTCGTTTTCAACAATGGAATGAAAACTCTGAGTTATTTCTTTATAGCTCACATTAATTATATAAAACAGCAAATATTATTTTTGAAAAAACTTTCTTTTTTTTTTTAAACATTATTATTACACTGATAACTTTAAAAAACCTACGGAGAAAAATTAGTAAAAATATTCTGAGCTCCATTTTTCATAGAAATAATTAGGCAATCGCAATGTAGAAAAGAAGCTGTGAAATATGAGTGTACTTTAGGCCAATCAGAAATTTAAACATATCATTTGGACCACGCCCACATTCGACATCTATACTTTTACAATGTGATTGATTAATAATTTATTTATTAGTTTAGAATTTTTGTACTAATTTTCCCTCTCATAAGTTTAAATTTAATATATTATCAAATTGTGCAATAAAATATTTTTATAAGAAAATTCAAAAATCAAGTTATTTCTAGCATAATGTTTAATGTTTTATAAAATAAATGTGAACAATACAGAAAAAATTCAGAAATTTCGTTCCATTATTGAAAAAGAAAGTTAAAGAGAATTAGGTAGAAACAGAAATACGCCAGTTCGTGTTTGGCCATTTATATTAAAAGAATAAAATAAAATAGATGTTAAACAATAAAAAAAATGTCTCCAATGAATTCACAATATTCAGTTGAAAAGCTTTGATTGGTACTGGAGTTTTTAGCTATTCATTATATTGTGATTAATTTTATGTATGTATTATTTATGGCGCCGTCCACAAAGTATTCAAACAGTACTGTAGAGATGATATTCTAAGTATGCGCTAAAACAATCAAAATCAAGTTCCTTGCAACACCAAAAAAAGACGGAGACAAACTGATTATTAGTGTAATTAAACAAATAAATTATTAAAAAAAAAGCGTTATATATTAGAGTTTGATAAAATAGAAACTATGTAACTATGTAAACTGGAGTAGGAGAGAGTCATGTGAGTGTTTCACACCAGATATTTTTTCTACTAGAAACTTTACAAATTATACACCATTGTTTTTTGATCCATTCAACTAATTGTAATATTAGAATAGTATTTTAAAATTAAACAGAAAAAAAAATGCAGGGGGTCGAGACAATTTATTAAGAACATGAGTGGGGGCGGTGATACAGAAAGTTTGGAAACCACTGACTTATGCTATTAATATCTGTAATTATGAATTTGTTGGTTGAACTATTGAAAATCCCATTTCTTTTGGGCTTTTACTTGTCCATTGAAGTACACTGAACCCAGCAGCACCAATGACAACACAAATCAAGTGATTGCGGACAGAAAAACTAAATTCCTGCCTAACCGCCTCTCTCACTACCTAACCGAGTACCCAACAAACAACAATTCCTCAGCACTGGATCTTCCTGAGGGGTGCAATACTACTAAAATCTAGCTTAAATATCCCGCGAATTGACATATTCTCTATTCTGGAATAAATTGCAACCGTACCACACAAGCACTCCGCCTACCTACCTAAATTTTGTGTAACACACCGATACGCCCCTCAAATGGTTGGCATTATTCAATTTCTCTCACCGCTAGTAACAGCTTCTAGGTGAGAGATTTGTCTGACAAAGTTGAAGTACATTTGCCAATACTTGTAGTGGGCGTGCACAGATTGCAATGCGTAGTTGACGTGCGCTTGGAGGCTCGGTTGGGGTGCCTTGATGCGGTTGCTGTTGGAACTATTGAGTCTAGCTTTTGTTTGGTGGATTTGCTGGAGTTTGGTTCCATTACAGTTGTTATTTTCTCTCTTCTTTTGTTTTTTGTTTTTCTAGGCAGCTGTGCAAGCACATTTACATAGAATGATATAGCTCATTCTTTACTTCGGCCCTATTGATCCCGTTTCCAGTGTCCATAGGCTAACATTCAGAGTAAGCATAAATTTGGTATCCCGCATTTCCAAATGAACTCATTCATGGTTATAAATTTTGTAATTTTCAGGACCCCACTGTCAACTACCTTACAACACATTTGCGATTCAATCCATCAGTTAATGTTTAGCCTCCCAATTTCTAGTGATACATGTGGTGTTGCCCGCTTCGATTGATTTCTAGCGTGACAGCTATGAGTTTTGTTACCAACTTTTGTTACCCATTGTTGATATTTGTAGAGGGACTGGCTATAAAGACGAATCCACTACAACCTGATGTAAACGTGTAATTGTGAGTAACTAAGTGGTAGACAGTTAAAGCATGTCTGTGGGTTTAAAAAATCTCTAATTCTACAGGCCTCATGTGTACTGTGTGAATGTTGGATGTGTCAGTATAAGTGTTAGTGCAGTTAGCCTTGGGCACCCGGAGGGAAGCCAAAATCGAAGTATGGTGATTAATCTTGTTAACGGCAATAAATGATACCTAGGTTAATTACAGCAATGTTAGGGTTTATCTAGAATGTCATTCTAACGACAGTCAACTTTCCAGCATAGTAACCAACTGTCTTGTTCCGTGTTTATTTATACCAAAACTGTCTTGAATACCTGCATAACCAGCTCCTGTGATATACATCCCTTCACAGTTCCTTCTGTATCACTGATTATATCTAATCTGTTTGTTATGTATTTGAATTTCATTAGATTAATTCTGTAACACTTGATAGCGTTGGAATTAGGCCACTTGTTTCTCTTTTTTTTTGGCAATATGAGGCCTCAGTGGTAATTCTTAGGGTCCCATTGGAGAACGATGTGTATACTACCTTACAAAACATCTGTGATTCACTCCATGCCGCTAACCTTAAGTCGTTCTTACGCAAGTTGGATATCTTTAGGGGGGGTGGCTACAAAGCGCAATCAATCCACTACGGACTGATGTAAATGATGTGAGGCATGTGGGTGTAGCGAGGTAATATTTACCTGTAGGTTGGCTACTCAATCAAAATAGCTGCTACACCAGCAACTTCTGCTGGCCCAGTAGGAATTGTGTGGAGTCTGATCTGTGTGCAAGTGTGGCTAGTGTTGTCAGACTGAGATACCCACAAGGACGCCAAGATCCCTGAACAACTGGCTAGTCCAATTCTTCCTCCTATAATTATCGCCTCCAATCAAAAAATGAGATCGAGATTTGTTGCAGCATCGTTAGACTCTACCCCGAGAACTATCAACCCTCTAACGACTGTTAACTCTCTAGCATAGTTACGGCCTGTTTTAAGTTCGCTGGCTACTTACACTACAAATGTCTTGAACACCTGTGTAACAAGAACCTGCGATATACTGTCCAAACTCAGTTCCTTCTGTATCACTGATCTAATCTAATCTGTTTGTTATGTATTTAAATTACATGAGACTAATTCGGTAATAATTCATAGCTTTGTAATTTGGCCCCTTGTTTCTTGTTAATAGCAATAAGTGGCCTCAGTGAGAAACTGTTGTAAGTAAACTGCGATTATAAATTCATATTTTATAATTATTTATTTATATGATGTCAATTTTTTGAAATAATATACAGATCTACAAACGAAATTATTTTTGTAAATAGTCTGGGATAGATCTAGATCTGCATAAACTTCTGCAAATCTGTGTACCAGAATATCTCTATAACTAACTACTTATCTCTTTATTTGTAAATTAGTAGTTGCTAAAAAGAATTGCAAATCTTTTTACTATCTTTCATTTTCAAGCAAGTTGTTGTGATTGTCATAATTGTTGAAATTGTAGTTGGGTCCGCAATGATATAACAACAATGGTTTTATCCGTCGTATCATGCTTTATTATTGTGGTTCTTGACCGGTTTCGGATTGTCATCCATCACCAGAGTAAGGCTTTCAATCCACTCGTGTAGAGAAATGCCACCAACATAATGTTTCCGTCACATACCACACTAGTTAATTGCACGTGGGAGGTTATAAATTTACAGAAGTAAGTATATGCGTGTTATAGCAGAATTATGAATGTGTGGTTGAGTTTAAATTATGACTAAAATTTAATTATCGGTATATAATAAATAATTTCTATCTAAGAGCATCTTAAAATTAAGCCCTTGGGTAAAGATACTAGTGTAAGTTACAATGCTCTGTGACATGGTATTTTACTCGGCGGGCGGAGGACAGGAATTTGAAGAATAAATTGAGGGAGCAAATTTAAAGACTTTTTAATAACATAATTTATCACATACCAATAGTTAATAATAGTTTAATAATCATTTCTACTCTTGTTTTACTGCTATAACACACGCGAGACACATACTTCTATTACCTCCCCATACACATAATCTTATAACCTCGCCGTTTTTTTTTTTTTTTTGAAGGGGGGGAGCAATGCACAGCGACCTCTCGATCTATGACGTTGCCCTTACAATCAACCAGCGAGATGAGGTACATTAACTTGAAGTCATCTCTCTACAATCCGCAACCGGTAGAACCAACAAAATGAAGTATGCTACGACATGAAGCAGCATCACAGAGATGACATGCAGCATTATAGAGATGCTCACAGTGATTGCAATAATTGTGGTGATGATGGAGTCACCGCCAGATCGATTTTACCAACAATGTAGATGATGTAAATAGCTTAGGAATAAAGATGATTCTGTTGTAGACATGCAATTGACCTTTGTACATACACATTGTCAAAAAGTGACCAGCCTTTGGAAACTGATTTTCCTAGCAGTATACGAAAATGGTGTAATGAGGTGTCATTGCAGTAAAAATATCACCAGTACCCAGAGAGAAAATGTTACCGCCATTATCGTATACTTATCGTGGTATATGACGACAGGTACGTTAATGACGGTGACACTTTTTCTGTGAAGTTCATCTACTGTAGCAGCTCATCATAATTACTTCTGTAATTAATATCTGTAACTGTTAATTTGTTCGTCGCAAAAAGCGATCAAAATGACTATGTGTTTGTGCTATCTTTAATTTGAAACTTGAAGAATTTGGATAATATATTTGAAATAGAAGTTGATTTGTTGTTACAGTGACTTCAATGGAGGAGGTGATGCTGGAGTCGTCGCCTGGTCATTTTTACCAACAATGTTGACGATGTAAATAGTTTAGGATTAAAGATAATTCTGTTGCAGACATCCTTCCTTTTGTACGTACAGATTGTCAAAAAGTGACCAGCGTTTGGAAAATGATTTTCCTAGCAGTACACGAAGATGGTGTAAAGAGATATCATTACAGTAAAAACATCATCAGTACCCAGAGAGAAAATGTTACCGCCATTATCGCACGATTATCGTGGTATATATCGAACCGTGCCCTATTGACGGTGACATTTTTTCTATGTAGTTCACCATCTCTTTTAGTGCAGCAGCTCATCATAATAACTTCTGTAATTAATATCTGTAACTGTTAATTTGTTGGTCGCAAAAACTGTCAAAATGACTATGTATTTGTACTATCCCTCATTTGAAACTTGAAGAAAATGGATAATATATTTGAAATGATATAACTATGATAATGATATAAATACAGCGTTGCTGAAAATGATTAGATGCTGGAATCCTTCTTAATGCACATTGCAGGAAGCCTGTGGAACAGCATAGTATCCCGATTTGCCTAGCAGTACATGAAGATAGTGCAAAGAGGTATCATCAGAGTAAAAACGTTATTAGTACCCTAGGAAGAAAATGTTACCGCCACTATCGTATACTTTTCGTGGTATATGACGAGGTACGTTAATGACGGTGACATTTTTTTCTATGATCTTCATCTAGTGCAGCAGTCCATCATAATTACTTCTGTAATTAATATCTGTAACTGTTAATTTGTTGGCCGCATAAAACGATCAAAATAACTGTGTATTTGTGCTTTCTTTAATTTGAAATTTGAAGAAATTGGAATTATATATTTGAAATGCAAGTTGAGGTGTTGTTACAATGATCACTATAGTGATGGAAGAGTTGATGGGAGTCACCGCCTGATCATTTTTACCAACTATGTTAATGATATAAATACAGCGTTGATGAAAATGATTAGGTGTTGGAATCCTTAAGTTCACATTGCAGGAAGCCAGTTTTGACAGCTTTATATCCTGATTTAATTTAATTAAATCTGTTCAATGTTATATCATAATAAATATTTAATTTTTCTGTTAAGAATATGTGAAATATATAATATTGTTTTGAAATTCATTAAATGAATTGTAGGGATAGTATTTTTAAGTTAAAACTGTTTGTGAGTTGTTACGTTGTTCTGAAATATTTGTTTTTTCTTTTTTATTAAAGATTATTTTAAATGCAACTGCTATACTATTACACTCTCTATAATCAATGAGGGCTATATTAATTTGTGTCACTAATAATAGTAAGTGGAAATATTGCGATCGTGTCTGATTTTCGAAATCGAGTTTTCATCGGACATGCTGGTCTGTATCTGTGTGTGTGTGTGGATGTGTGTGTGTGTGTGTGTGTGTGGATGTGTGTGTGTGGTTAGATGTGCGTGAGAAGAATATCTCAAAAACGAAGAGTTCCAGGAAGCTTAAAGTTGGTATTCCGTTTAGGAACTATTGCGTCAGACACGAAGATTTCGGATAAAATCCATCAACCGGAAGTGTGCGACTGTATTGATGTTTTGTTTCCAGTTTTTTGTGATTTGTTCAATAACGGCTACAGCGCTTTTCTTCAAACTTGTAATATCAACTACACATACAAAACGCTACAACTTTTGTTTTAAAATATTTCTTTTGGAAAATTCATTTGAAGGTACTTTTCGCGGTGCGGTGGGGTTATGTTCTCCTTTAATGTGCTGTTTCAGTTTAACAATGTGCTATACAATTCTGTCAAGTAAATGGTATTAATTACAACTATATATGAGGCGAAATTCTCAGTTTGAAAAAAAATCGGTATGGAGGTAATGTGACTTTACGGAATGGCTTTTCAGTTTTTTGTGATTTTCTCCATAAAAATGCCGGCGGTCTTTAACTAACAAGAATTGTAAGTGTGATGAAAGTGTGTGATTTCGCAGTAAGAGAAATTTGTGTGAGTGTTTTGATTGAGAGAACTAGATTTTGATTGAATAACTAGTAGCTCTTACCCCCTGCAGGTCCGGGGACAGAATAGGCCTGCTCCAGTCCAGGATGTCGTAAAAGGCGACTATAGGACATCGCAGGGGCGGCTAGCTTATAGGCGTATGGGCATAGCAAACCCCCGAAACCCAAGCAATAAACCCACAGTGACTGCAATAATTGTGGTGATGATGGCGTCACAGCCAGATCATTTTTACCAACAATGTTAATGATATAAATACATGAAAATGATTAGGTGTTGGAATCCTTAGTGCACATTGCAGGAAGCCAGTCCTGACAGCTTTGTATCCTGATGTTCCTAGGAGCGCATGAAGAATTCATAATGTGGTAACTTACAAGTAAAAACAACACCGGAGGGAAAATATTACCGCCATTATCGTACACCTATCGTGTAATATAACGACACAGTACGTTAATGTCGGTGACATTTTATTCTCAACTGATCATCATATCTTCTGCAACAGTAGCTCATCAAAATTATTTATGCCAACGTTTTTCAAAGGGTGTGGCGTGCTCCCCTAGCGGAGCGCGTATCCTGTTGCCAGAAATACTTTTTTTATGGTGAAACAACTCTTTTAAGTCATCACACCTCGGTTTAAAAATATATGTGGAGAAATTCAAGCCTTACAAAACATCTGTGATTCACTCCATGCCGTTAATTTTAAGTCGTTTTTACGCAAGTTGGATATCTTGAGAGGGGGTGGCTACAAAGCGCTATCAATCCACTACTGACTGATGTAAATGATGTGAGGTATGTGGGTGTAGCGGGGTAATATTTACCTGTAGTTGGCTACAAAATCAAAATAGCTGCTACACCATCAACTTCTGCAGGCCCATTAGGACTTGTGTGCAATCTGATCTGTGTGAAAGTGTGGCTAGTGTTGTCACACTGAGTACCCACAAGGACGCCAAGATCCCTGTACAAGTGGCAAGTCCAATTCTTCCTCCTATAATTATCGCCTCCAATCAATAAATGAGATCGAGATTTGTTGCAGCATCGTTAAACTCTACCCCGAGAACTATCAACCCTCTAACGACTGTTAACTCTCTAGCTTAGTTTCGGCCTCTTTTAAGTTCGCTGGCTACTTACACTACAAATGTCTTGAACACCTGTGTAACAAGAACCTGCGATATACTGTCCCAACACAGTTCCTTCTGTATCACTGATCTAATCTAATCTGTTTGTTATGTATTTAAATTACATGAGACTAATTCGGTAATAATTCATAGCTTTGTAATTTGGCCCCTTGTTTCTTGTTAATAGCAATAAGTGGCCTCAGTGAGAAACTCTTGTAAGTAAACTGCGATTATAAATTCATATTTTATAATTATTTATTTATATGATGTCAATGTTTTGAAATATTATTGTTATTATTATTATTATTATTATTATTATTATTATTTTTTTTTTTTGGACAAGTGTCCCATACACGAGTTGGTTGGTACATAAATTAGAACATAGACTATATAAATAAAAACAAACTGAAAATTTACCTATATCAATTTACATAAATTTGGAATATAAAAAATATTTTTAAAGACATTCAGAAAAAATGTTAATTAGAAAATTATGCTCATAATGTGTTGAACAAAAAATAAAACTAAAAACTAAGATTATAAATTGGATTAGCAAAACTGGAGACTTGATTATAAAATTATGGACCTTCTACCCAAGAGCTACTTATACATAGAAATATATTGTGCATGGTTTCGTAATCCATAATGTAAAACTAGTTTTCCATAGCGAGCAATTCGGAGCAATTTCCTGCAACATCTATATATTTTGCTAAATATTTGGTACGAAAATCACTGTACTGCAAACAATGAAAAAGGAAATGACAAATGCTGTCTTTTTCATTTAATGCCCATACATTCTTTATCGGGACAAAATCTATGCCGCCTGCCATTATGGTACAGGGAAGGAAAGTTTTTATTACTTAACCTAAGTTGCGCGACTATCCTGATTTTGCTTATATGGCACTTAATAAGTAAGTAGTCTTCCCCGAATTTCAAAGAGCAACAATGACGATAATGCATTTTAAATGAAGAATTCATTACAGCATCTATATCCTCACTGATCAGCCAACCTTCGAATGATTTTATCATTTCCTTTCTCATATGTGTATAGGTGGATCCGGCAAGGTCCTTCAGAATATCCACTCTATCAGTTACAGTTAAGTAAAACCGAAATTGCGAATACCAGTTAAACGGTAGGATACAAATTTTATCCAACTCAGCTAGTCTTGAGGTTTTGAAATAATATATGGATCTGCAAACGAAATCACTTTTGTAAATCATCGGGGATACATCTAGTTCTGCATAGATTTCTGTAAATCTGTGTTCCAGAATATCTCTATAACTACTTATCTCTTTATTTGTAAGTTGGTAGTTACTAAAAAGAATTACAAATCTTTTTATTTTTACTATCTTTCATTTTCAAGCAAGTTGATGTGATTGTCATAATTGTTGAATTTGTAGTTGGGTCTGCAATGATAGATAACATCTATGATATTATCCGTTGTGTCATGCTTTATTATTGTGGTTCTTGACTGGTTTCGGATTGTCATCCATCAGCAGAGTAAGGCTTTCAATCCATTCGTGTAAAGAAATGCCATCAACTTAAAGTTTCTGTCACATACCACACTAGTTAATTGCACGTGGGAGGTTATAAGTCTATAGAAGTAAGTATATGCGTGAGTTATAACAGAATTATGAATGTGTGGTTGAGTTTAAATTATGGCTAAAATTTAACTATTAGTATGCAATAAGTATTTCTGTCTAAAAGCATCATAAAATTAAGTCTATTGGTAAAGATACTAGTGTAAGTTACAATGCTCTGTGACATGGTATTTTACTCGGCGGGCGGAGGACAGGAATTTGAAGAATAAATTGAGGGAGCAAATTTAAAGACTTTTTAATAACATAATTTATCACATACCAATAGTTAATAATAGTTTAATAATCATTTCTACTCTTGTTTTACTGCTATAACACACGCGAGACACATACTTCTATTACCTCCCCATGCCATAACCTTAGAACCTCACCGGTAAAATCAACCAGTGAGGTGAGGTACATGATATAAACATTAACTTGAAGTCATTTCTCTACAGTAATTGATTGGAAGCCTATGTGTAATTGATAATGTAAATAGTTGAGGAACAAAGATGATTCTGTTGTAGACATCCTACCTTTGTGGAGAATACACATTCTCAAAAAGTAAATAGCCTTTGGAAACTGATTTTCCTAGCAGTATACGAAGGTGGAGTAAAGAGGTATCATTACAGCAAAAATATCATCAGTACCCTAAAGGGAAAATGTGACCGCCATTACCGTATACTTGTCGTGGTATATGACGACAGGTACGTTAATGACGGTGACATTTTTTTCTATGAACTTCATCTACTGCAGCAGTCCATCATAATTACTTCTGTAACTGTCCAAGTTAATATCTGTAACTGTTAATTTGTTGGTCGCATAAAACGATCAAAATGACGTGTGTATTTGTGTTTTCTTTAATTTAAAACTTGAGGATAATATATTTGAAATGCTATAACTATGTTAATGATATAAATACAGCATTGCTGAAAATGATTAGATGTTCTCAGGTGTGTGGACTTCCTAAATTGAGAAGAGTGGGCGTTGGATTCTGGGATATGACCAGAGGTCGTAAGGTACCCTACATAATAAGAGGAAACAAAACATAATTTGGATGATATTAAGTATTGCTATAAAGTAAGTATTGTATTGTAAGTATTGCTATAAAGTAAGTATTAAGAATTGCTATAATGTAAGACGTTGATGGAGTCACCTACTCATCATTTGAACCAGCGTTACGATGACTCGATGATATAAATAATGTTTGTTTATTTCGTTGTTTATATACATGCCAAGGGCAGTACCCCAAGCTCGCGCTCATACCTGCCCAATGAGGTACACTCTACGGATTCATCAACTCAATGCGGAGTCATCACTTAGGCCACACTCATTGACACTGTATTAATTCCTGTTTCCTAATCGTTGCTCAAGAAACCTCAAGATTATCAAAGTTTTCGGACAATCACCTGACCTTAAGGAGATACTGAAATTTAAAATATTTTTACAGTGACCTAAAGAAGAAATTCGTTGGGGATATCGGTAAAGAGTCAATTGAGACAGCCAATTGCATGTTATTGCAATTTCTGGAAAAACACTTGGAGAGTTGTGCAGTCTAATCAACGTACAGCCTGCAATGCTAAGGGCTGTATTATTATTGATTATTTTTAGATTTTAAAGTGCTGGTTTAACACTTCGTATATATTAACTTTTCAATACTGATCGATCTCCTTTGTTTCTTGATAATAATTATCTTGTATGTTTCCAAATGCAGGTCATAAGAGCAATTACAGTTACTGTAGAAACCAAAGATGGAAAAAATTGCCAATAATACTTTTTATTATAATTAATAAAATAATATGTTGTAACCATTGTTGTAGAATTATTATAACATGCTATATACATAAGATAGTTTAATGATTACATTGAATATCCATACTTCTGATAATGTTATCAATCTGATGTTAATTCTAGGGAAACATATTCAAGTTGGTGGTACCATGTTCACCGCGCCATCTTCACTACTTCTTGCATCAGGAGATTGTATGGAATATAGCTGTATCATGTGCACAATGATTTAATGTTACATATATCATTATACACATGTTATGCAATAACTATTTGTGTACTAATATTTGCAGGAATTTATATTACCATACTTCACATTTGGGCATTTGAAGCATCAGGCATCTGTCACTGGAAATGTAATCTTGGAGTTTCCGCCAGGCGCACGATAGCTCACAATTTTATGAAGATTAAATAGTGAGGATCGTGTGCTAGGTGGTGGCATCCATTCCTCTAGGCTCCAGCATCATAACCTCCTAAACCATTTTTACAACTAATAAATAACTGATGTTGACAGAAGAAAACGATCGTAACTTTTGTAATCTGTATTATTTGTATTTTGTGTTTACAGGATTCAAGATATTGTTGCGGAAAGCATTCAAGGTAATCAAGGAGTACCTTCTTCATAGGGAGGCTGGTGTCACCGCCTGGACTATGTTCCCCTAGAATCTGATAATGTCGATTTTCGGGGACTATATTCCAGGTGGAGGTACCATGGTCGCCGCGCCATCATCACTACTTTTTGCTTCAGGAGACTGGATAGAACATAGCTGCATCATGTGGACAAAGATTTAATGTTACATATATCACTATACACATTTTAGGTAATAAGTATTTGTGTATTCATATTTGCAGGAATTTATATTACCACACTTCACATTTGGGCATTTGAAGCAGTAACTTGAATGTGTCACTCGAAATGTAATCTTGGTGTTTCCGCCAGGCGCACGATGACTCAAAATTTTATGAAAATTATAACTTTGAGGATCGTGTGCCAGTTGGTGGCATCCATTCCACCAGGCATCAGCATCATAACCTCCTAAACCATTTTTACAACCAATAAATAACTGATGTTGACAGGTGACACCGGCCGTAACCTTAGTAATCTATATTTTTTGTATTTTGTGTTTTGAGGATTCAAGATATTGTTGCAGCAAGCATTGAACGTAATCATGGAATACCTTCTTTATAGAGAGGCTGGTATCACCTCCTGGACTATGTTCACCCAGAATCTGATAATGTTGATTTTGGGGGACTATATTCCAGTTGGAGGTACCATGGTCACCGCTCGAACATCACGACTTTTTGCTTCAGGAGATTGTATAGAATATAGCTGCATCATGTGGACAAACTATTAATGTTACATATATCACTATACAAATCTTAGGCAATACATTTTTTTGTTCTAATATTCTTTTATCTGTCACTGGAAATGTAATCTTGGAGTTTCCGCCAGGCGCACGATAGCTCACAATTTTATGAAGATTATAATAGTGAGAATCGTGTGCCCGTTGTTTCATCCATTCCAACAGGCATCAGCATCATAACCTCCTAAACCATTTTAACAACCAATAAATTGCTGATGTTGACAGAAGAAAATGATCATAACCTTTGTAATTCTTATTATTTGTATTTTGTGTTTTCAGGATTCAAGATATTGTTGCGGCAAGCATTCAAGGTAATCAAGGAGTACCTTCTTTATAGAGAGGCTGGTGTCGCCGCCTGGACTATGTTCCCCTAGAATCTGATAATGTTGATTTTCGGGGACCATATTCCAGGTCCACCGCGCCATCATCACTACGTTTTGCTTCAGGAGGCACAACTATCCGCATCATGGGGACAAACATTTAATGTTACATATATCACTATACACATTTTTTTAGGCAAAAGTATATGTGTATTAATATTTGCAGGAATTTATATTACCATACTTCACATTTGGGCATTTGAAGCAGTAACTTGAATGTAATGTTGGAGTTTCCGCCAGGCGCATGATGACTCAAAATTTTATGAAAATTATTACTTTGAGGAGTCGTGTGCCAGTTGGTGGCATCCATTCGACCAGGCATCAGTGTCATAACCTCCTAAACCATTTTTACTACCAATAAATAACTGATGTTGACAGAAGACACCGGCCGTAACCTTAGTAATCTATATTTTTTGTATTTTGTGTTTTGAGGATTCAAGATATTGTTGCAGCAAGCATTCAAGGTAATCATGGAATACCTTCTTTATAGAGAGGCTGGTGTCACCGCCAGGACTATGTTCACCTAGAATCTGATAATGCTGATTCTGGGGGACCATATTCCAGGTGGTGGTACCATGGTCACCGCGCCATCCATCATTGTTACTTTTGCTTCAGGAGATTGGATTGAACATACATCAGGTGCACAATGACTTAATGTTACATATATCATTATACACATCTTAGGCACTAAGTATTTGTGTACTAATATTTGCAGGAATTTATATTACCATACTTGACATTTGGGCATTTGAAGCACTAACTGTTATCTGTCGCTGGAAATGTAATCTTGGAGTTTCCGCCAGGCGCACGATAGCTCACAATTTTATGATGATTATAATAGTGAGGATCGTGTGCTAGGTGGTGGCATCCATTCCTCTAGGCACCAGCATCATAACCTCCTAAACCATTTTTACAACCAATAAATAACTGATATTGACAGAAGACAACGGCCGTAAGTTTAGAAATCTATATTTTTTGTATTTTGTGTTTTGAGGGTTCAAGTTATTGTTGCAGCAAGCATTCAAGGTAATCAAGGAGTACCTTCTTAGGCTGGTGTCACCGCCTGGACTATGTTCCCCTAAAATCTGGTAATGTTGATTTTCGGGGACCATATTCCAGGTGGTGGTACCATGGTCACCGCGCCATCATCACTACTTTTTGCTTCAGAGATTGGATAGAACATAGCTGCATCACGTGCACAATGATTTAATGTTTCGTATATCACTTTATCAGCCCCTTGTTATTTTCTTTTTATCTAATGGATATTCTAGAGTTCTTCAAAAGTAATGGTGTAGAGGACGTAAGTATTGGAAACAATCGTGACCTATTAATGGTCCTTTACGCCGATGACATTGTCTTGCTGGCATCTTCTGAGCGGGAAGTCCAGTCAAATTTAAACATTCTTGAAGATTACTGCCAAGCTAACTCTTTTACTGTGAATACTAAGACAACTCATGTGGTACCTTTTTTTAGAGGGGGTAGAGTAAGGAAAACACGGAGTTTCTTGTTTGGCGAATCTAAAATACAAGTTGTAAATTCAATCATTTATTTAGGTGTACCATTTTCCACTTCAGCAAAGTTTTATCAGGGCTCAAAGTATTTTCTCTCTAAATTTTATATAGCTCAATCATCTGTTCGAAATATTTAAAATCATGTAGGTCTGATTCCTGGAATAGTAAATGCCAGTTGTTTGATTCTTTGGTTGAGAGTGTTGCTTTGTATGGTAGCGAAGTTTGGGGTTGTCTGTACGTAGATATATTAGAGCGAGGACAATTAAAGTTCTTTAAGTATATTTTGAGTGTCCCCTCTAATGTCCCAAGTGCTTATATTAGACTAGAGTGTGGCCAGACTCATATTAAGTTTAGAATCTTTAAAAGAGCTATTGGTTGGTGGGTTGCTATTCTAAGCATGTCTGATGACCGACTCCCGAAATTGTGTTTCTCAAGGCTATTAGAATTAGAATCTAATTTTACATTACCATTTAACTGGGTATCTGTTTTACGGATCATTTAAATGTATCGGCTATGAAAATTTAATCACAATTTCGAATGTAACAGATATATTAAAGTATAAAAATGACTTGATTGCCTCTTATAAAAATCACATGTTTAGTTGGATGTTGATTTTGCTGTAAAATCTTCCTTCAATAACTTTTACAGGAAAATAAGTGCTCTGGAGCCATCAGCAGAATCTTATTTAGAATTAATTTGTAGTACAGAAAAATTAAGAGTAGTCGCACAACTTAAATTGTCAAATAAAAAACGATTCTCTTTGAAAATAGGCTCAACAAAATTGATATTTTTCCTGAAAATGTATGTCAATTTTGTAATAATGGCAACAATGATTTAGCTCACTTTCTTTTTAAGTGTTCGAGATTTTCAGATCCTAGAGATAGATATCTTTCAGAATTTGTGATCCATGAGAATATTGCTGATCTGTTAATTATTACTGATACTCATAGTGTAAATAGTATTTTTTCATTTTGTAACAGTTGTATTAATTTAATAAGATGATAAAAATTAATTAATTGTACTTCATTAACATATGTAATAGTAAGAGGGCCACAACAAGTACGGATATCACTAGAATTCAGTCATTTATGTTTTCTTTTTAAGTTTTACTTTCTCTTATGCTGTATTATCCAGTCTTTGTCGCAAGAGAGGGAGAAAAGAATGTATTTTATTTGAATTTATTGGTTCTTGTTTAATTGAGAATTATATATAATTTTGGTCTCACAGTCAATCAGAGATATAAATCAACATGTATTAGTGTTGAATTTGTAGTATTATTTCTACTTCATTTATTTATTTATTTTCTTTTTTTTCTTATAGTTAGCTTCTAGATTTTCTTTTCTTTTTCATGCATTTAAAATGTAATATTTCATAACGTATATATTGAATTATTCCAACTCCCTGCGACAAGTATTTGTATTACTTTATACGCAGAAATAAATTTATTCTATTCTATATATCACTGTACACATCTTAGGCACTAGGTATTTGTGTGCTAATATTTGCAGGAATTTATAATTACCATACTTCACATTTGGGCATTTGAAGCACTAACTGCAATCTGTCACTGGAAATGTAATCTTGGAGTTTCCGCTAGGCGCAAGATGACTCACAATGTTACGAAGATTATAACTGTGAGGATCGTGTGCCAGGTGGACACATCCATTCCTCTAGGCAGAAGCATCGAAACTTTCTTCGCTATTCTTACAAACAATTAATAATTTATGTTGACAGAATACAACGTCCGTACATCAGGTAGTCTTGTTTTTTGAGGATCAAGATATATTGTTTGCAGCAAGTATTCATCGAACCTTGGAGAATGAATCTATATAGAGAGTGTGGTCACACCTGCTGGACTATGTTCATCTATAATGATATAGTGTTGATTCTGGGCGGCCAAAGTCTAGGTGGTAGTATCAAGTCATCATCACCACTTCTTGGTTCAGGTTTGTACAGAACATCATCATCATCTGCACTTCCTCGTAAGTCAAAAATATAATTTTTTTGTACACATTTCACTAATACGCATATTTATTATGTATTTGTGTGCTAATATTTGCAGAAATTTAAATTTCCATGCTTCACATTTGGCTATTTGAAGCACTAAATGCAATCTGTCGCTGGAAATGTAATCTTGGAGTTACTGCCAGGATCACTATGACACAACATTTTATGATTAAAATAATGCTGAGATGGTGTACTAGGTGCTGATATCGTTTCCTCCAGGCACCATCATAATAACTTCCTACACTATTCTGACTTAACAATTAATAATTGATTATTATAGAAGACAACGGCCGTAAGTTTGGTAATCGATATTTTTTGTATTTTGTGTTTAGGGGTGCAAGATATTGTTGCTGCAAGAATTCAACGTAATCATGGAATACCTTCTTTATAGAGAGGCTGGTGTCACTGCCAGGACTATGTTCACCAATAATCTGATAATGTTGATTAGAGGCTACCATAGTCCAGGTGATGGTACCATGGTCATCATCACTATTTCTTGCTTCAGGAGATTGTATAGAACATAGCTGCATCATGTGCACATTGATATAATGTTACATATATCACTAAACACATCATAGGCCTTAAGTATTTGTGTGCTAATATTTGCAGGAATTTAAATGCCCATACTTTACATTGTGCCATTTGAAGCATTATGCAATCTGCCACTGGAAATGTAATCTTGAAGTTTCCGCCAGGCGCACAATGACTCACTATTTTATGAAGATTATAATAGTGATGATCGTATGCCAGGTGGTGGCATCCATTCCACCAGGAACCAGCATCAAAAATCCCTACGCCATTCTTATTCAACAATAATTAATAATTGATTATGATAGAAGACAACTGCCGTATGTTAGGTACTATATCTTTTATTGTATTTTGTGTTTTGATGATTCAACATATTCTTGAGATTGTTTGAAGCAAGCGTTCAATGCAATCATGGAGAATCTATCTTTATAGAGATGTTGGTGTCACCGGCTGGACTATGGACTATAATCTGATAAAGTTGATTCTTGCGGCCATAGTTCAGTTCATATCATGTTCACCACACCATCATCATCATCTTCTTGCTTCAGGAGATTGTATAGAACATAGCTGCATCATGTGCACAATGATTTATGTTACATACATCACTATGTACATCATATGCACTAAGTATTTGTGTGCTAATATTTGCAGGAATATGAATTTCCATGTTTCACCTTTGGCTATTTGAAGCACAAACTGCAATCTGTCACTGGAAATGTAATCTTGGAGTTACCGCCAGGCGCACGATGACTCACTATTTCATGAAGATTATAATAGTGATGATCGTGTGCCAGGTGGTGACATCCTTTTCTGTAGGCACCAACATCAAAACTTCCTACACCATTCTTACAAAAAATTAATAACTTATGTTGACAGAAGACAACGGCCTTAAGTCTGGTATTCTATTTTTATTTTTATTTTTGTATTTTAAGGATTCAAGATATTATTGAAAATGTTTGCAGCAAGCTTTCACAGTAACCATGCACCAACTCTATGAACCAACTTTTGTCTGAACGAGTGAACACCGTATTTTTGTATTTTGAGGGTCCAAGATATTATTGAAAATGTTTGCAGTATGCATTTATAATAACCTTGGAGAATCTAACTTTATGTAGAAGAGGGAGACCCGGCCTGTACTCAGTTCACCTACAATCTGATAATATTGATTGTTGTTTAACATAGTTTAGGTGGTGACATCCTGTTCACTGCGCACTATCATCGTTATTCAGGCAATCGTATAGAACATAACTACGTCATCTGCAGTTCTTTGCGAGTAAATAATATCAGTTTTGTTGTTATATATTTCACTATATACATCATATGCGATAAGTATTTGTATGGTAATATTTGCAGAACTCTATAGAATCTTATTGAACCTAGTTTTCTGGAAATCAGTATCTTGTTACCATATGTAGCTTTGAACTTTGTAGGAAATTAGCCCTTATTATGGAGCAATACTTGAAAGTAGAGAATACTGGAAGCTAGCTGATGGCTGTTGAAAATGTACACCTAAACTGACATTGGCCTCACAATTGAAATTGTGACGATACTGCGTGGGATAATATTATCATGGAATCACCTCTTGGACAGCTATATTTGCCTACGATCTGATAACACGGATAGCAGGTGTACATCGTTCTGTCGGTAGCATCTTGTATTTTGATGTACTTCTAGGTAAGACAATAAATAACATCATAGTTTATTATATTCTCTATTATTTGATTTTGTTTAATTTTTGTAGGATTCTATTCAAATGTTGGATATTAATTGGTTAAGTGTTGCCTTCGTTATCAGTGTACGGCAATAACCTCAACATCATCAGTGCTCCCATCAGCACAAATTTTAGCTTCAGGACATTCTATGAAGCTTCATCGTCTTCAGCCATATCAGATTTTAGCAAATTTACTTATATTTTAGAGTATTAACATTTTCCTATATTTTGTGTGTTACACTTTAAGAAATCTCAGCAAACTGATTGTAAAATTACTTCTTGGGAATTACGTTCTTAATCCCATATTAATTTAGTGCTTAATAAGGAGGTTGCTTTTATCATGGTGTCATAGTTTGCAAGAGTTGCATTCCATATTGCCAAGGCTTCTTCAGGGTGTTTCGGCTTTAATACCAAAGCAGCTCTTAATCTACACTGTTACTTTGACATTGAAGTCGACACTACCCTGAAGTAGAGGAATTTTTGCGATAATAATGATGGTTAAATAACTTGTTTGTCTTTATACTCCTTAATTAGTATTTGGAATATTCCAAAGTGCCTCATTTAGGGAAGGGAATAGCTAAATGGTTAGCGTACTGGGCTCCCACACGGAGGACCCGGGTTCGAGTCCAGCTGAGCTACCCTTAGGTTTTTTTCTTCCTAGGAGGCTCTACAGCTCATTGTCCGATGATGGACAGTGTTGTCTGAAAGGAGAGAACACTATCTTGAAACCGGCAGTGCCCTGAGAAGGCTCCGGGCACCAATGACCATAGATGTTGACGCGCCTTAAATTAAAAAAAAAAAGTACCTCATTAAAGTCCGTTAAAATATAGATTAATAAGCATTCTTATTACTTTGATGTTGTATTCACTAATCATTGTTGATTACAGATGCTGCGATGATGCTGTAAGAATTGAAAATTCTGCGGAACATTACTTACTAATCCGTACAAATGCAAAACAGTCCCTTTAAATTTCAGGTTCCCGCCATCATCATGACGTGGAGTCAACGCATGGGCTACTCTCATCAACACTGTTTTCTTAATTCCAGTCTTGGTGATAGTGGCTTAAGTGTTGATTTCCTAATCGCTGCTTAATATAACTTCGACATTATCAACTTCTCCGGTTTCGTACAAACACCTAAGCTTAAGGTGCCAGTTATTATGGAAAATGTCATTATGGAAAATTTCGTTTTAGGATACTGCCAGAGAGCGAATTAAGTGAGCTTGACTGTTTATTACATGCAGTTTCTTCAACGTTTCTGCAATTTAGTAGTTCTGGTTTATTTCTTCACTTATACGTAATCACTCAATATTTATTTATGATTATAACTCACTTACTAATTTCATGTAACTAAAATGTGTCGGATCATTGGCGACACATTAAAAATATTATTCTGAGGTTATCGTCATCTATATGTTCATGGAGTCAGCGCTTGTAGTGTTGGCGTTGGCACTGTTGGTGCTATATACAGTGTTGGCGCACACACTACGTGTGGGGACATTCTATTTGTTGAGCACCGAAATCTTGAGATTACCTTCTTCAGCTTCGCAATATCATCAGTACCTAGGATACAATAATATTTTTAATATTACTGTTATCTAGATGTTATCAATATTGAAAAACACTTGAGTTTCTGGGTTGAGACCGTTTCAGTAGTTAGCTAGAAACCGGCATTTCGCCCATATTGCACTAAGCTGAAGTCGGGCGATATAGGCAATATATCGGTTTTTTACCACTAAAACCACTAACGCAGTCTCAATCCGGAAACTCAAGCGTTTTTCATGAAAATGGCCGCGGAAACCTAAAAGATCACAATCATTATCTAGATATTACTTCACAGTTCAGCATTTAATGGACTATTGGAGTCACTGGCCACGTCAGGAATTCTCTGTGAATTAACCTCAACTTTACCATCCTGAGGAAAATTTTAGGGCATGCTATGGAACATAGCTTCATCATCTGCTACTTCTGGTAAGACAATACACGTATGATTTTCACGTTATCTCAATTTATACAAGCAAATAATTAGTTGGCTGGAGCTAAAAAACAAACTTTTACTTTAAAAAAAAAGTTTATTCGACGTTTCGGACACCTTTGTTGTCCTTCCGCAGGAACTGTTAGGACGAATGGAGAGTTAAATGTTGGAGGTGGTTATTGTTTGGTTGTCCAATAACAATTGAGGTTATTTCAATTAATTTGTTAATATACACTTATTGTCTTTTTAATTTGATAACAGAAACCAGTTTCTTTATTTAAAATTTATAATTGTGTGCTTTATACGAAGTATTGCTATTGTTATCTTTACTTGAAATTTTTTGTTTGCAGATTAATGAAAATATTGCGTGTTTCAGAAATGCACGTTCATCTCTTCAAGACGCTTACCACCATCATCATGATCGTGCAGTCATCCCTAAGTCGTAATCCACACGGATGATGTTATTTCCATTGTTGGTGATAACTGTTCAGGGGTTGACTTCATAATTACTTTTAGTAGTTAGCTTCAACATTATCAACTTCTTCAGAATCATCTGCAAACATTAAGACCAGGGAACTTTGAAAAATTTTTACATGAGAAAATATTTTGCTATGCTCTGGAATTCCCCATTCAGATTTAATTAAATTGTTTAAATCCTCATTTCTCAAGCATTGTAATCTTTCAATGCATGTATCATAAGAGCACATTTGTAATAAAAATTCCAAGTTTGAAAAGTTGTCAGTTTCATTGCTTTTAATTGCGATATGTGAAAACCATTTGAGTGTTTCACATCAGATTATTTAAAAAAAGTATAATAATAATAATAATAATAATAATAATTGTAATTGCTAGGGATAGGATTAGCTTAGTGATAACGTGCTGGATTCCCATGCGGAGGTTCCAGGTTTGAGTCCAGTGCTACCCTTAGATTTTCTATTCCTAGGAGGCTGTATAGCTCACTGTTAGGTTACAGGAAGTGTTGTCTGTAACGAAAGAAACTAGCTGACTGTGTACTGAGAAGTCTGTGGGCGCCAATGAACATAGATATTGGCACGCAAAAATAAATTTGTTGTGAAAAACTGAAACGCCTTGCTCTTGCAGCGTTAATGCAATAATATATAAAATGATTATCAGAAGATTTTCTTTGTTGGCCGTTAGTTGTAATATGAAAACAAGAATTGGCTTCTCGACCGATTCAAGGTAAAAAACAAAAACCAAAAAAGATTTTGTAATTGTTTTTTAATAATTAACAAGTTCGACGTTTCGACAAACTTTGTTTGCCTTCTTCAGGAACAATACAGAAATAAAGAGAAAAAATTATAACATAAAACACAAACAAAAAACAAAATACATAGGTGCGATTACAGTAGGACTGCTAAGTCTGTAATCGCACCTATGTATTTTGATTTTTGTTTGTGTTTTATGTTGTAATTTTTTCTCTTTATTTTTGTATTGTTCCTGAAGAAGGCAAACAAAGTTTGTCGAAACGTCGAACTTGTTAATTATTAAAAAACAATTACAAAATTTCTTTTTTGGTTTTGGTTTTTTACCTTGAATCGGTCGAGAAGCCAACTAATTCTTGTTTTCGTATATATAAAATGCCATATATAATGTAATTATACATATATACATACAAATCATTTATCATTTTTAAAAAATTCAAATTTTACTCATTTGTCCTGACATAAATTTAGCGGTGGTGAGGGGACAAGTATCTACCCAGGCAGCTAGTAGAATAATTTGTGTATTCTAGAAGAGAACCCCATATACTATCAAATTCCCAAAACTATCAAATCCAATTTTTTCGGAAAAATGTTACAGATAAAAATGATAGGCCTATATCTGTGCAGTTACCATTCTGAGTTTAAAGGAAAGCAAGGACTTATGATAGATACGATTTATGTATGTCAACCTTTTCAAGAAAATTATACATTTTTGTACTTAAATTTGATCTCTGCTTATAGACTGTAAGAACAGATACAACATGTTAAAACGATTACGCGATAAATGTTTTAAACTGATCCTATTGAATGGGAGAAAACTTCACGATTTATCGCTAGAACATACAGACTGAAATTTTACAGACAAACGATCTACCCTCAAATGAATACAAACACTCTAATCCAAAATTCTTAGAACTTAGTAGATGCTTCATTTTAAGTCTTCAACCATACATTCCACTCCAACTTAAATATTCCATTTGTCTCTGAGCTAGCCCAATACCCGCTACCCAAAATTTCATGCAAAATTATCCTGACACTATAATTCAGTAAACACTTTGCGAAGTTTCAGGCGGCGATAGTCCCATCATCATCTAATTACACTGCATTCTACTACCAACCATGCATGGTCAGCGTTGAAGTGATCACGCTAATGCGTGCATATGTATATATGTATATTTATATATTGTATATATGTATGTGGATGTTTATATTATACAGGTACTCCTCACTTGACGATCCCCCTGTTTAACGACTGCTCGAACTTACGTCCGAGCTTACTACTTTGTTTTTAACGGAACATTTAGTTTTCACCCTATGCCTCGCGTCTGATTTTATTGCACGCCCTTGTAATTCCCCGCCCTCGATGACAGTCATGAACTTATGTAACATATTCACACATTTAGTTATTTAGAAGAAGCTTATCAGGGACTGGGTGTGTCAGGACATTGCTGCCTTACGTTTATCTTCTCGAATGTCTTCTCTAACTGCCCACACAAACATGTCTTAATTTTTTTTACACTACATTTTATAATTTCGTGTATGATAACTTTTTATTTATTTATTCATAAAGATGACGCCGGAAGAGGGCGACTTCACTTGACTGAAGTGGCAAAAATCAAATAAATTTCTCTCCACTATTATCTATAATATTTAAGAGCAAATATACGTTTAGTTAATATTTTAAGATTAATAGTAAGAAAAAGTCATTTCAAACTCTATAATACGGAGATGAAGTATTTCCAATAAAACTAGCAAATTGTTGGTTGGCTTGCTCTATTAACGGCCAAACCTAACTATTGTTTATAACGATATTTCTTATAAGTCTTGGAAGTGTGACTTTACTGAATGGTTTTTTGTTTTTCGTTTTTTCGTGATTTTCTCAAAAACGGCTCCAACGATTTTCTTTCAACTTTTCATTGGTATATTTTTCAGGAAAATTTATTTTAGTGGTGGTGGGGAACAGTAGCATTAAGCATTCCTCTAAACTACCACTTTAATAAAATTTGACACGATCGTACTACTTCCTCTTACCAGGAAAGTAGTCATGTATGGTTCTACCATCTATATGGTATCATTGCGTATTAGAAATATTACTAGTTCCAAATGCTAAAAAAATAGTTAAATAGAAAGTGCGACATGAAAGATTAAGTTTTTGATTAATTGAAATTTTCTCTTAAACTTGAGGAACGCTAACTGCACAGATATAAATCTATCACCTTTATTTGAAACATTTCACAGAAAGAAATTTGATTTTAAGTAGTTGTGCAGAAATAGTGGCGTTAAATTTGCCATTTTATATATAATTATACTAACACAGTGAGAGAAAGTCGTGTGTTTCATACTAAGATATTTTTTTTGGAAATATTTGAGAGAACAAAGTGGAACAGCTGGTTGGGTCAAAGTTTTGGACTTGCCCTTATTAACAAGAAAAGGGTGAATACTGTTTGTGAGACATATATATATATACACACACACATACATAAAATACTCTGAATTGATTACCATACGAATGGAATCAAACCTTATATATGATCCCTTTGCATGGAAATCTTAACCCTCAATGCTTTTATATTCAATTTTGTCAATAGAAAGAACGAAAGACATGACCCTGATATCGTTTGGTTCTAAACAATAATAGTTTGGACCCTTGAAGACGCATCACTCTTTAGAAAGAAATATTATAATAAAAAAAAAAATGTATATATAAACTGAAAGGAATAGAAACTAACGCAAGGTAATAAGGGCTTGCTTGTTTTTAAAGCACCTGGTAACGGTTGTATTTATTTTCGTAAGCTTTATGTGCAAGCTGTCTTCTCTTTTGACTTAATTTATGTACAACATTAACGTTCAGCTATAAACACCAAGATACAATCCGTTTTCCATTACACTCTTAACTCGTGCTTTTTAATTTATTAAATATGATCAAATTCGTTTCAGTTTTTTCACTCATTCTCACCGTCGTAGGAGGAAGTATTGCAATCTTGTCAAATTTTGGAATTGCCTTTTACCAGATTTTCCACTACGTACAAGTACGCTATTCTCACAAAAAATTAGTAATTGATTATGATACAAGATAACAGCCTCTTCTGTTTGAATGATCTCCAACTTCACCATCTCCATTGGAATCTACCTGTTCCAGGCATTTCTGCAACTTTTATTTTTACTTTGCTTACTCCTAAAAAGTAACTGAGAGTTTTTTTTTTTTTTTAGTTTTTCGCGATTTTTTCGAAAATGGCTTCAACAATTTTTTTTAAACATCGTATACTATCTACATACATAGTTGTCTATCACTTTTGTTTGAAACATTTTCCAGGAAAAACTGATTGGGCGGTTCTGAGGGAACTGTAGTATAGTGCTTTTCTCTAATGTACCTTTCTACTAAAATTTATGGTTTCACTACCTACGTAATATAAAGATACATTAGAAGCATTGCTAGAAATCCCAATTTGAAGAAAATCGGTTGCGTAAGTGGGGACCGTAAGTGCTACTTTAGAGGGGTTCTTATTGCAACTTTAAATAAAATCGTCAAAAGCAGCCGCTTTCCAGAATTTCCAAAAATAAAAATCTCTAATGTAAACCGATGATTTTCTTAACACTTGGAGAAATATCTACGTTTATTCTGAAATAGCACTTGAGAAGGAAACACATTGCAGCCACCCCAAAATATAAATGTTGCAGATGTGCAACGAAGAATATAAGGGTTTTCGAAAGAAAAAAACTTTCTGTAAAGTTGCCCTTTCGATTGGTGGATAAGGACAGAAACCTTTGTGTCAAATGCGGTAGTGGTTAACTAAGAAGTTTGAGCTTCTTACGATTTTTCGTTTTTCAGAAATTTCTGAAATGTACAGGTCCATCTTTACAGGGATCTATGTTGAAACCATGTGCAATAAAACAAAATATTTATTTCTAATGGTATAGCTAATAAAATATAGTAATACAAGTATGCCTTATTTTAAAACATTCCCAAGTTATAAAAAAAGAAAAAAGATAGGCGATTGTTAATGAAAGCACTGACGTTTTACTTGAGAAAAGAGAAAAACCTTTGCGTGTCCGACGCGATTATTTAGCGCTACTCTGTATTGATTGAAAATGCAAATTAGATTAATGTTATATATTATCGTTGGGAAGGGTACAGCAACAGTAAGAGAGGGGCGAGCGGGAGTCAGGAAAAAAATAAAACGAAGTGTTTTAGTCTAAATAAAAATGTTCATCGATCGAGTTCATATCGGTCTGGGGTACTTTTAAAATTATATAAATAATTTAAAAAAAAAAAATTATTCACAAATAATGGAAGGAAAACTATTCACATGGATCAAAACAGTTTAATCCCTTGGTGGTTTTTAGAGCACAAAGACTACCTGAATATGATTTCAAATTATGGCAGCGCAGACTTCTAATGGCAGTTTAAAGTTAAGCTTATACTAACTGACACCTTAGAACCGCCTAAAAGCGTATACTTTCCGGAAAATGTTACAAATCAAAGTGATAGATTTATTACATTTACATACAGCAGTTAGCGTTAGAAAAAATCTGTTAAGAAACACACAAACGACTTTCTTGTCAATAACAGTAAACCAACCCCTTATAACATTTAAAATTTAGCGCCACAAATTCCTCAGTAGTACCAAAGATAATCAACAACCACACAAAATTCAATATTCCTGCAGAAAAAAACTTTGAAATAAAAGTGGTAATGATTCCAACCGTTTTCGAAGAATTTAGAAAATTAAAAGGGAAGGAGGCTAAGTCACTTTTTTTGTTGAGGGATTTTGACCGAAGCCTTCATTTCGGATCCCATGTTTGGTCCCCAGAGTATGGAAATATTTTTTTAGCGAATGGTCGTTTGTGAGATTACTTTCAGATACAATCAGCGCGGCAAATTTTGGAGATACGGCAGCTGGGGGATGGTATGGCCACGTTATGAGAATAGAAGCTGGATACAAGACCAATTTATTGGCTGCAGTGAATGGTAAAGAAAATAATAATTATGTCACCTAAGATGGTAGAATTTCATTTCATTAAGAAGGAAAAATGGAAAGGATGGCACAAATACGCCCCGTCGTTTTCCTCACCCATCGACTGGTTTCGATGGTATTATGTTGGAGGATGATGGTTGAATTGACCTGGGCTCCAAACAACTTCCCATTGAAGTTCTGGTGGATATCGCAGACACCTCTAGTGCCTTTCCAGATTGAGAAACAAAATCACAAGCTAATAGCATGCGATGTCAATGCGCCAAAATAAATAAATAAGCAAAACAAAATTAGATAAAATAAACGAGCGAATAAGTCACCCATTGGTGGTACGCCTTATGAATTTAGTTATTATTAGTTTCATCTGTTAAGGGATCGCGAGTTCACACTCGTCGAAGACGTCTGGGAAAATTATTAGGGAGTGCCGAATGGGATAAGGGTCGCGGAAGAAGTGTTTTAATGGGAGGATAAACGTTCGTGGAATTTATTGTAGCGAACTTTGATTATATCTTTAACGAAAAGGATATTGAGGTAGTTGTGGATAGTTAAATTTGATATTTAACTATGAGAGAGAGCGTTAACTATGTATGGTTCTAAGAATTTTGGATTGTTGGGATAAGATACGTTAGAGGTTAGAACGCCTGGTTGTACCTGACACAAGTTCATTTATCCATATGGGTTTGAGAAATGGTATATATATTAGTCACTTATTTTGCATTGAAAGTTGGGATCTGTTATCAAATCTTTTAATGTCTGGATCCTGTTGTTAGTTGTTCTGTCTTTTGAGATGTGGATGGGGGTTCCAAGTTAATCCTTTGTTTTTCCTCATTAGAGACATTTTCCGTGGTAGCCTGCTTCATTTTGTGGTCGTCTACCGGTTTCGGGCGTTCGCCCATCTTCAGGATGCGTTTGTCAGACCGTGTGGATAACACAGACTTGCACAGAGCAAATTCAGTTTATACACTGACTGGTCTTTTTAATTGTATTTTCAAAACTAAACTCTTAGACTAGGTCAAAGGAGGTATGGTCAGCTGGGGGAAAGGAACACGTGTTTTGGGTTGTTGAAGGGACAAATTTTCCTTAAAATGGAAACAACACGTGGGGGTCTAATTTTTAAACTCTGTTGTTGGAGGGAGATTTACTTGACAATTAAATAATCAGAATAACTTTAAAATTAAATAAATTACGATGTCAAGCTAACACAATTTAAAATTAAGTGATTGAAATAATAAAAATTAAATACACATAAGCATATTTTATATTTATAACTATGTTAGATATATATGCATATATTATACTATATATATTACCGTACATATATATACCATACATATACACATATATATATATCACATATATACCTACCATATTCCATATACCATATCACCATATATACCTGTGTATATTGTAGGTATATACACTTGGTAGGTATGTGTATATTGTATATACACATACACATATCATACATAATATATATATCATGTTATATACCATATTTATATATATATGTATTATATATATGATACTTGTATAAATACCACATGTACATATGCATGCATTCCACTCCACCTTTCACCTCTTTACACATTCACATATACTCTCCATGTACGCACGCATACTTTTTCTTTTTAAACTAAACTAAAAGTATAATCTGTTTAAGAACTATTTGGTCCATGTATTCTACTTGTGCTGGTAATTGCGTTTTTATTGTTGTGGGAAGAGTGTTTTGAATAATGGTTCACTGGCAAATTTTGTCTATTGTCTTGTGTTTATATATTTCGAGTTGTTCTATTATGTCAAGTTGTTGTCCTTTGTGGCCAGAATATATTAGCTTCATCGTGGTCGTGATGTCATCGGGTTTTGTTTGTTTGTTTTTAGGTGATTGGCATAATTTGAGTCGACTTTGTTGTACTTGTATGATCTGATATGTTCGGTAAATCGTTCCCTGATTTTTTTGCCTGTCCGCCCCACGTAAATGTTGCCATAGTCCGGGCATTTCAACTCGTAAATCCCGCTGCTGTCATACATGTCAGTGAACTCGGTACGAGTGCTGGATTTTGTTGCCTAATTTGTTGTTTGTTCTGAAAGATGTCTTAATGCCCAATTTTTTTGAAAAAATTTGTGAGTTTGTACGCGTGGCTTCCAATATATTTCACATATATTGGAGTGGCATTTTTCTGTTGTTTCTGTGACAGTCCTATGTTGTTGGTGTGGTTCGTGTTTGAGGAGTTTATTAACGATATTAGCATTGTAACCATTGTTGTCAGCTATGTTGTAGATTGTCTGCAATTCTTGTGTGTGGTTCGCGGGTGTGGGGGGTATGTATGTGTCTGTTCGTTAGATGTCTAAGTGCAGCAAGTTTGTATTGGGTAGAGTGGTTGGAATTGTGCGGTATGATAGCGTCGGAGGCCCGAAACCGGTCGATGACCACAAAATGAAGCAGGCTACGACGGAAAATGTCTCTGATGATTTCCAGCTCTGCGGAACCAATCACCACAACAACTTTGTTTTTCCTATTTGGTAAAAATTTTAATTACTCAGCGAAAGTCATTTAAGTGTTTCACACCTTTTGTAAGTGGGTTTTCTTAGAAGTTTTATTCAATTGCAATGTCCAAACTACATCACTAGTTAGACGATATTAAGTTTTGTCCGTATGTATGTACATATATAGTGTACATAAAGAAGTGGGCGTTTTAAACAATATCTGGAGGTACACCAGCCCAGCTTACCTATGAATATTGTGTGTGTGTTGTGTGAGTAAAATATTGTGCTTGTTGTGGTGTATCCCTTCACATATTACAATAGATGTGAGTTCCTCTTGCTTTTTCTTCCGTCCCGACTTCATTATTATTGATCTATTATGCATCAATGCTAAATAAATAATAGATATAGCAACCCCACTCAGTCATAACCCCCTTTATCTTCTGTCGTATTTGAATAACCGCTCTTGGTGCTGCACAACCAGCCCGGCCCAACACAAACACACACACAGGCTCAGCCTGTTTCTCTCCCGTTCATACTAATTGCACGTCAGAGGTAACATCACCAAAAAGAATAAAAAAATAAAAATAAAGACCATACTTTTGCTTCTTCTTCTTCTTCTCCTTCTCTTCTATTTAACAAAAATAAAATTGGTGTGAAACACTCGCACGACAATCTCATACTGCAATTAATTGGCCAAAAGACGTCCAGCTCGTTGGGGTTATTTAAATTTTAATCTAACGTGACAGAAACCGAGCATCCCTCCCCCCTAAAATCAGCTTTTCCAGAAAATTGGTACAAAGAAAAGTGATAGGTCTATATGTGTGCAATTAGTATTCCAAGTGGAAAGGAAATCGTTTTCGAGAAAATTCCAAAATAGTTAACAAATCTATTTTGCAAAGCCGCATTACTGGGACTGTTCTCGGGTTAACAGATTTTCTTTAAATTTGCAATTTTACCAATACTTCAAATTTATAATTAATATTACGTAAACTGTACTGAAGTGGTGCATTAGAGGAAAGCTGAATTTCTTCGCTATTACCCCAGAACAGTCACAAAAATAAATTTTCCCCGGTAAATGTCACAAATTAAAGTTATAGGTATGTATGTGTGTAGTTTACATTATTCATTTAAAGAAAATCGTTGGAACCATTTTGGAGAAAATCGCAAAAAAGTGAGAAAACCATTCATTAAAGTGGTACTTAGTTGAGGAATTTTGACACTTAACTTACTCTCTGTTCCCATGGTGATACCTAAACAGTAAGAGAAAATAAAACTTTATGTTATTTACCATTTTTTCTTGAAGTTGGAAAATAAAAACTTAAAACAAAGGACTTAGGATTTTCATTAACAACCCTAAAATAACATTAATTCAACTAGTCTACGATATCCACTCAAAAATAAATCTATTTAAGTCTGTTTCCCAACCAAACATGCACAAAAACTTGATTAGTGTTTCCAAACCAATATGCAGCCGCATTAATATTGGGGGAGATATTGTATAGGGCAGTTTTTTCAGTATCTAACAATACTGAAATAATATTCGGCTTTGTTTTTATGCTTTTAAAGAAGTCTAAGACCATAAAAAGATATTGGTCTGTAGGCAGTTATTATTTTCTATACGCAAAAAAGGATGATACTGATTTGTAACATTTATGTGCATTTCTCATACCTCAATTTTGTTCAAACATTAAATTATTTACTTAATTCAATAAAAGCATGTAATGCAACCATGTCATAGTTTCGCATTTTAAGGAAGCGACATTAAGGATTTAAAACGGACAAAATACCATTTTACTGATGGGGTTTATTAGTTTTGTTTTGTTGCATTTTTCTCCAAAACGGCTCCAATAATTTTCTTTAAACTGAAAACAACACTACGCAAATAAAGAGCTACAAATATTATTTCTAACATTTTTCCGGGAAAAATTACGTTTTAGGTAAGTTGTGTGGGAGGGAGGTGGGGTAACGTTAAATCCTTGACAGAAATTCAGCTTTACTGATTGGTTGCTTTCCAGGTTTCCGCGATTATCTTTATAACGACTGTAATGACTTCCTATTTAACGTTCGTATATTAACAATCATGGTTATCTATTACTTTTATTCGAAACCTTATTCCGGAAAATTAATTTCACAGGGATTCTGGAGAAGCTGAGAGACCATGCTTCTCTCAGGAAAGTTGCTGGTAGGAAGAAGGAAGTATTCCGATCGAGTCAAAATTTCGAAATTGTGTTTTCACCCGAATTACATATTTTGCGGTCTGCTGAGTACGAAAAAAAATGTTTTTGGCGTATGGTTTTCAGAACAAATATATCTCAAAAACGAAAAGTCACAGGTAGCTCAAAATTGATATTCCGTCTGACCGCATCCGACACCAAGGTTTCGGGCAAAATTCATCAACTGGAAGTGCCACCTGATGGAGTTTTTCAGTTGCTTGCGATTTTCTCGAAAATACTACCAATGGATAACTCTTTATACTATCTACACACAGGAATGTCCTAGCTCTTTTATTTGAAATATATTCCCGTGGAAATATATTCCGTGGAAAAAATTAATTTTTATGGGGGGGTTCTGGGGGAACGGTAGCGTTAAGGTCTCTATTATTTACATTATAGGATTTCGTAGAATTCAAAATCGTTTGAAGAAAATTGGTTAACCAAATATGCAACTTTACAGTACAGGTAGTTGAGTTTTTTCAGTTTTCTCCAAAACGACTAACTGTTTCCTTTAAGCTTGGGATGCTAACACTTTTCTGAAAGAAATTATTTTGGGTAGTATTGCGGAATTTTGTGGCGCTCAATTTCGAATGATATATGAAGTTGGTTCAATGTTACTGGCGATCTCCTCTGGACTACAATACAGACAATTTTATACCTGCCAGGATAGGTATTGGTTCCCCTCTACCATTCTACATTTAATGTTAGGACAATTGAATAAAATGTGAGGTATAAACCAAATATGTCATTTTATAATACGTATAACTGTATGTACAGCAGTAAGAGAAAGTAGTGTGAGTGTTTCACAACAAAACCAGTTTTTTATAAATTTAGGATTAGGCCTTAATGTGTTTGAGTAGTCCACAATGATGGACAATATCTCAAATTGTATCCATAGCATGCTTCTTTGTCCAGTTAAGGTTTTTTTACCTCCAGCATATTTACATAGAGACGTTGATTTCCACTTTTAATGCCTAATGTGTGACAAAAAATTTGAAAAGTGAAAGTCAACGTCCTTGCCCTTAGCAGAATCTTACGACAGAAGAAAATCCGATATCGGTCAAAATTAACAAAATGCTATTACTGACACAATCTTTGCAATATTTCGTTAGAAGTGAGTATCTACGGTTATGTGGGTAGGTTTGACTGAGAGTATTCTAAGCAAAGTAGTAGTTTTATCAACTGCCCCAGCAGGACCTTTGTGTATTGTGTGAGTGTCGCGTGGTGTCAGTGTAAGTGTAGTTAGTGTTGTTAGGCGGGGATACTTGCAGGAACTCAAAGTTTTCTTTTTGTTTTCCTTTATTTTGTAAGAGGAAGTATTGCGACAATGTCCAGTTTCCAAAATTGACTTCACCGGAAATATGATTTCCCTTGAACACGAAAAAATGCTTTTGGCGAATGGTCTATACATAGTGAGTGTCTACGATGGTGTGGATAGGTATGAATGTTTGTTTTTTTTTAATTTTTTGCAATTTTCCATTTTTTCGAAAAAGTCTCCAATTATTTTCTTTAAACTTCATAATACTAATTATACACATAAATATCTCTATCACTTTTATTTGAAATATTTTCCTAGAAAATTTCGTTTTTTGAGGGGTTGTGGGGGAACAGTAACGTTATGTTCTCTTCTAAAGTGCCACTTCAATATAATATAGTTCTACAACTTATATAATATTAATTTACATTTGAAGAAATCGGTTTATTAGAGTTGCGACCTTACAGAAATGATTTTTGAGTTTTTTAAGACAAATATAGTCAGGACCTTCCCTCTATTTAGAGTTAAGAAGAGGGAATACATTACAGTTGGTCTTGCCATATCAGTTAAAATCTATTGTCAAAGTGACTGTTCAATGTATGTCCATGGTAGACATTTTTCAATGCGCAATCCAGAGTAAAATGTTAAAAAAAATAATTTTTTTTTCTAAACATTATACATTAGTAGCCTCTTTTCATACCCATTGGGCTACACTTGGCCCAAAATTAATCCTTTACCTTGTTAAACATTTCCTAAGAGTTCCATTCCCAATTAGTAACTTAATTAGAGTCACAATTTAGCCACAAGAAAGAACAGTGGAGAAAAAACTTCTCTTTCAAATAAATATCATTCTTGCAAACAAAATGCGAGCACTAAAATGTTTTTCCAAATTAGGTAAAATTAGTAAACACGGTTATATAAACATTGCATATTTGCTTTTCGTCGCAAATTGATAGCAATATTATCGCAATGTTACACACAATATATGAATAGAATACTTCATTCCTCTTTAAGTTATTACTTTCTCTTACTCGGACGTATTGCGATCGGGCCAGATTTTCAAAATACGGTTTTCACCGGAAATACATGTTTTGGGGTCCCCTGAAGGAAAAATAAAATGTTTTCAGCCAATGGTGAGTGTGTCTGTATATATCTGTGTATGTTAATAGAATATCTCAACAACGAAAAATCACATTATGCTCAAACTTGGTACTCCATTTAGGCACTACTATCGCATCAGAGACACAAAGATTTCGGACAAAATCCATCAAAGGGAAGTGCGAATTTTTTCCATGTTTTCTTCAGTGTTTTACAATTTTATCAAAAACGGCCCACATTGCAGCACAACAACTCTCAAAACAAAACAAACATAGGAAGAAGTGTTTAATATGAAAGTGAGAGGCCTCTATGAGTTGGATAATAAAAAAGTTTAAAGAAAATCGTTAGAGCCACATTTGGGATAATCCCGAAAAACTAAAAACGAAAAACCGTTCGGAAAGAGTCACATTCGAAACGTTCGTGTCAAGTATGTAGTGGGATAACTATCAAATTTGAATTCCCTATGATTTTCGTTTTTTAAGATATTTTGTTCACTTACAAACACAAAACAAACCGACCATTCGCTAAAAGCATGTCTTTCGTATTCAGGAGTTCCCTCCTAGGAAAAAATTTATTCCTAGGGGAAATTCACAATCACAATACTACTTCTTACAGTAGTAAGAAAAAGTACAAATTTATAGATTTTGTTATATTTGCAAATGTACTTTGTAAACAAAACACAGTTATTCATCGGACTTTTTGTCGAGTACGTGGTGGGTCCGCATTGCTGGATAACATCTATGATAATCCGTTGTAGCATGCTTTATTTTGTTGCTTGTGACCGGTTTCCCATTCTATCAGGAATTCAGATCAATTTTGTTCAGAGTGGTTACCAATTTTGTTTGAATTTATTATGGTTTGTATAATTGTTTATACAATAATCAGTTTCAAGCGTAATAAAAACTTTAAAGTTGAATTGAACTCTGTACACAAATTTGATAGCTATATTCTGATGATGGGGGAAGGACCCGAAACCAGTCCAGAACCAATAAATGTAGCATGTTACGACAGATGTTACTGGTTTTTCTTTCAATATTCCAATTAATTTTAGGGTGGAAATTAGAGCAAAAAAAAAGTAGCCCCGATTTTAAATGAAGTATTTCAAGTCTAAATACCATGTCTCATTAAAACGTATTCTGCGGAACTTTGTAACGGAAGAGAGGACTGGCATACAGGCGAAATTTAGATTTGCTTTTATGCACTAGACTTTTTATCTGGTAACAAAAGAGTTTGCACAAAATTAATCCCCCTTGTAAAAGTTTATGTGTATATTTATATATAAAATTAACTAATCAGGAATAAGAGCCCGAGTACGTCGGAGTGTACGCTATTATAGCCTATAAACAAACGAAGAGGATCAGATGAAGGCAAATAAGGTAGAATATAGGTCCAAGAGTGCATTGCACATATTAGTTTGCTCTCTCCGCATAATTAACACAGGAAATAATCGTAAAGGGATATGGAGCATATTATGAAGAAAATAGTGGACAGGGTATACATGTATAGACTTGTCGGAGAGTCGCTTGCAAGCCCAGCTTCTAATATCCACTCCATATTACAAGACTTTATCGTATATACACCATCCACCAATGGTGGTCGGAGGCAGTAGTGACTGGGAAAGCTGTTATAAACATGCTTGGACAGACACACAAACACTGATGATCATTACACTGACAAATAACGAGTGCACTGTCCGTCCCCTTGCCGGCCAGAAACACCCGCTTCACCGCCTCCAGCCAACAGTTTACCCATATGCTAGTGCGTTATGTTTAAACCTAACCCATCACTTCTAGGTATTTTAATACACTGCCATACCTTCTAAAACTTGTATCCACTTAAACGTACCATCATCTAAGCATCTACTATTTCCCTCCGAAAATTACCGTGTATATATATCTAATTTCAAATTCCTCAAGTTTGGAATGCAAGAATCACAATTTGCCCTTAATATCTAGAGACGTTTAAAGTAAAGGAAGCGGGTAAAAGGTAAATCGTTTTCTATAAATAGTACTTGTGTGTTCAAACTGGTCTACAACATCTTCCATAACGTTCCGCACTTCTAGTTTGGGACACGCTGCGTGGAATTTAATGAAAAATTCATACCTGGAATTCATTTACAGATTGACTATTGTAGAATGCAAGTTAGTTTAATAGAAGATTTGTCATTTAGCCAAAAAATGTGAAATGTAATCATTTTGATTCAATTTTTTTTTTTTTTTTTTTTTAAATAAGTGCATATTTAAAAAAATTTCCTTGAGTGTTTTACATAATCAAAATAATTTTTTTAACTTCATTTTCTAGCTTCTTCTAAAAATAAAAAATAAAAATAAAAAAACTGGTTTGAAACAGCCACATTCTCTTAGTACAACTTTTAGAATTCTTCAAACTTGAGTTTCCCAAGAACCACCCCAAAAATCAATTTATCCGGAAAATTTTTTAAAATAAAAATGGCATATTATCATTTCAAGTTAACAACTGCTCGAAACATTCACACGACCTTCTCTTACTCCATTAATTCAGTTATAGAATTACATTCCGTAACTTTATTACATATCTTTACATTTTACATAAATTATATATTACATTTACATACTACAAAAATTACATATCTTTACATTTTCTTAAAAATTTGAAAATTTTTGTTAATGTTAGGTCCGCACAGCTGGAAAGCATCAGAGATATTTTCCGTCATAGATGACCACATTCCGTGATATTCCACTTCATTTTCCGGCCATCTGCCGGTTTTAAACCGATTTATACATTTACGTGTATAAAACGATTTTGCTTTATGCAAGTCTGTGTTATCACACGGTTTTGACAAAAATCATCCTGATGATGGGCGAACGCCCGAATCCGATAGATAACCACAAAATGAAGCAGGCTATCATGGGAAAATATCCCTAATGGCCTGATTAGAAATTTTTACTTAGTTATCCTTACAGGTATAGACTTTATCGTATATACACCATACACCAATGGTGGTCGGAGGCAGTAGTGACTGGGAAAGCTGTTATAAACATGCTTGGACAGACACACAAACACTGATGATCATTACACTGACAAATAACGAGTGCACTGTCCGTCCAATTTACATAGTTTTGATTGATTAATTTATTTATACGGGTACATCAACCAGTTACAAATTTCACATGTAACTGAAAATGTACATAAGGTAAAGCCAGAATATAATTAGGCAAAGAAAGTCTACTTCCTGTAAACGGATTTTCTTCAAACTCGAAAGTTTGGCCACACATTAGATTCTTATTAAAATTATATAGACGATTTTAGAATAGTATAATAGAAATGTACATTAATTTCTTCAAATGGCACTTTAGAGGAAAGTGCCACCATTTATTCAAATGGCACTTTAGAGGAAAGTCAGTCGCCTCCTCCATCATAAACTCCCCCCCAACACAATTTGGACAGACACACAAACACTGATGATCATTACACTGACAAATAACGAGTGCACTGTCCGTCCACTCGTGTTATATATCCACTCGTGTCCACTCGTATTATAAATCAGTGTTTGTGTGTCTGTCCAAATTGTGTTGGGGGGGAGTTTATGATGGAGGAGCGACACTTTCCTCTAAAGTGCCATTTGAAGAAATTATTCAATTCTATTCTTCTAAATAATATTATTATGAATTTAATGTATTCCCCAAAAGTCGAAGCTTAAAGAAAATTTACTGGAACTGCGACTTCTTATTTTCTCTTACTGCTGTAAGAGGAAATATCTGCAGTCTTGTTAAATTTTCGAAATTTAAGTTTTTATCTTAAAAATAGGAAATCGCAGAAACCTGTAAGATGGGATTTCGTTCATGTGGTACCAGAAGGCGCGACAATAAGATTTGGCTAAAAATCGGTTGACCTGAAGTTCCACTTCACTGGATAGATTTTTCAGTTTTTTCTCGAAAACGGTTCTAAAGATTTTCTTTAATCTTATTTCTTTTATAAATTATCGAAAATGCTACAACTTTTATTTTAAATATTCATTTAATGGGGTTCTTTGGGGAGGGTTGACGTTAGAGATTCCTCTAAAACGCCCATTCAAATTATTATACGATTCTATCGTCTATATAATTTTAATAAGAATCTAATGTGTGGCCAAACTTTCGAGTTTGAAGAAAATCCGTTTACAGGAAGTAGACTTTCTTTGCCTAATTATATTTTGGCTTTACCTTATGTACATTTTCAGTTACATGTGAAATTTGTAACTGGTTGATGTACCCCTATAAATAAATTAATCAATCAAAACTATGTAAATTGAAGTAAGAAAAAGGCCTATTGATTGAAATTATATTTTTTAATCTTTTATTTGTTTAAATAGTATAATAATTAAATAAATAAATAAATAAAAAAGTACAATAGGTTTAAGTTAATGTAATAATAGATGTGTGTTGGTAATAGTGGCGGAAAAGTTTTCAATAGAAACACTGTGTGGGTGAATAAAGCACCAACATCGTTATGAAGAGTCAAGTCTGCATTTCTCTCGCATACTCTCAGTTAAACTGAATAAGAGATCAGAATGTTTTGAGAGAAAGAGAGGCTGGCAGTTGCCCCGATATTATAACCAACAGAATGAGAGACACGCACACACTGTTCCTGCAAATTTGTGTTTAACTTAAACTCACAAGGCTAAGAAATCACACTAACGCTAACCTACAAACCGATATATCCTTGTATATTATTTAAATGAAATATTCTATTTTGTTTTCTCCGTTATATTTATTAATTAATAAATATATTTTTTCATTATTACTTTCTCTTACTGCTGTAATAGTAAATATTATTGTGAACCCCAAGTTCGGTTAGTCGCGAGACTTCGCCAAGTTATTCAGCGATTGACTCAGACCAATGAAAAAATGGTTTGACCAGCTTCACATCATACGTGTTTCCTCAAGAATAGGAAAAACAAATCTTGCAGAGATTGATATTTATTTTGGTTGGACGGAATACCGGAATTATACTTGTCCACGAAAAGTAAGAGATCCAATATCTAAGATCAATCAGAATGAGATGGGCAAAACCCATCAACGGAAAGTGCGACTTTACTCAATTTTTTTTTTCCAGTTATTCGCAATTTTCTTGAAAACCGCTCCAATGATTTTCTTTAAATTTCGTATACCATCTACAGCCTTAAATACCTATCACTTTTATTTGAACATTTTTCCGAAAAAAAATTGATTTTGAGTAGTTTGGTGGAGATTTCGGCATTAAGTTTCACATGGATATATATTATATTATTATATATATTATATATATGTGGTTTATATTATTGGCGTTCTGTTGGATACAATGTAATGAATATAATACTTTATAGATAGGTATTATAGGGCCAAAAACAAAATTTGAAGTTAAAAGAAAAAATATATAAATAATTGGATTAACATTAGTAAGTGAAACAATAATATCAGACATGTGAGGGTTTCATACCTGATTTTTTTATTTATTTGAAATACATTTTTGGAAGGATTTGTTAGGAATGTCCTGGGGAGGCTTTGGGTTTTCTCTGTAGTATCAATCACTTCACATATTTTCCACCAAGTGGTATGAGCTAAAAGAACCAAAGCTGTAGTAAAAATTCCGTTTTTTTTTTTTTTTAAATCGCCCACCAGAATTATCAGAGAATTGCAGTGAAAGAAATGTTTGATTAATGTTTAGACATCTAGATTTCTATTATCAGTCTAAACCATCACAACTGAATCAGCGTGTATATGGTATTGAAGTTATAATATTAAGATTAACCGAAAAAAATGATAGAACTTCTTCTTATAGATGTTACATTGTTTGCTTCTCTTTGGTTTCTGTGGCAAAAGGGAATGATTAACAAAATTGTATTGAAATAATTGGTACAGTGAGATCGGGATGTGAAAAGGGAAAATACCGCGTAGAAATGGGGGTGTATAAAAGGGCGATGGGTGAAGGGTTGGTGGTATGGGTTTGTAAATTAATCTTTTCTCCTGGGTCTTGGTGGCAAGGATAAGGTGGGATAGGATATGGGATAAGAAGAGGTATGTATGGAATGAGAGAATGAGAAATAGAGTGAGAGGAAATTATAGAACTAGGAAGAAGAAGGTTTTTAGGATGAGAAGGATACTAGGAGTAGTGTTGGAAGGAAGCAGAAAAGGCAGAACAGAACATCCAGCATAGGATGTAGCAGTGCAGAGATGCGAGGAGCTTTGGGTATGCCCCGTAAGGATGAAGGGGGAAGTATTAGTGGGTGGAAGGCAGTGTGTTTAGCTTTTTAGCTAGCGGTCGCAACCAGTGAAGATGGGATATAAGAGTAGGCAATAGCTGGTAGAAGAGAGTAGATATGTGTGAGTGTGGAGGCTGTAGTGGATGTGTGTGTAAGAGTACGAAGTGTGTACAGGCTACAGTAGAAGACAGCAGGAAGAAAAGAGTAAAATAGATGTGTGCGTGCGTATGTGTGTATAGCGGGGAGAGATGATATTAGGAATGGTGGTTATAGTGATAGAGTGATGGTTGGAAAGAGATAGTACGGAAGGAGCACACACAGTATGAGACAGAATGAGAACATATACACACTAACACATAACACACACAAAGATAACAAGCAGAAGGAGTAAGGAGTATGGTTATTGTAGAAGGAGTATGATTGGGATGGTGGAAGGTTTGGTTGTACAAGAGGGAAAAGAGAAAGACATTGGCAGGCCGGGAGAGGTAGAATTGAGTACTGGGTTTTAGGAAAGAAGAAGAGGGTTATAGAAGAGGAATTGGACCTGGGAGGAAGGAGGAAAGACTCTGTGTAAAGGAAGGAGTATGGTTAGTGCGCGTTCAGAAGAGATGGCAGGAAGTGTATGTGTTACCCTCCTTTTCTCATAATGTCTCTGTCCTTCTTCACTATACAGTATGTATAGGCGTGCGTGCGTGTGTGTGTGTATGCGTGCGGCACGAGGATAGTACGAGCCAGCGGGTGGTTACAAACTGCAAGAGCTAGAGCATAAGAATGAGATAGATAGATAATGGAAGATTGTGAAAATAGAAGGGAGGCAGGCTTGGAAAACAGGCCGGGTACAAACTGTGTGTGTGTGTGTGTTTAGTGTGTCTTTGTACGTGTACAGGGAGAATTGAAGTGAGTGGAAGTAAAGTACCAACACACCAGAGGCAAACCCCCAGCTTCGGTGAGAAAGAGAAAGCACTGAGCATTGAGGGGAGTATAGCAGCAGTATAGTGAATGAGTAACACTCTGAGAGTAGTAACTTCGCACAGTGAGAAGAGAATGAGTATGTATGCTGTGTGGCTTTTGCTCCTCTGTTATTCACCCATCCTACTTACTTTGGATTCTCGCGCTCTTGTGTCGCGATCTACGGGGGAGTTATTGATCCGTACTTTGCCCACTACACCGCTTCTTCACCCATCTCCAACATAGTACAGCCACCCCTCCACCGTCTCGTCTCTACCCATCAAAAACCAAGCCGAGTCACACACCACACTTAAAGATTCTCAACCCCTAGATGCCTTGACGCACTCTCCCATGTTTACACTACCAAAGGTTGCCGTTATGCCCAACACCGCCCTTCTAGCCATCTCTAGCTCGCCTCTTCTCCTTCTATACCCTAACTAGTGTCCATACTAATTACCACAACCCACCTGTAAACACTTACAACTAACCGCTAGAAAAATTATTCGCAAACTTTAAAATAAACATAAATTACAATTTTATTATTATAATCATTATTATGATCATTATTGTTACTACTATTATTATTAGTTATTACATATGGAACGACTATAACAATTCAAATCAAAATAATAATAATAGAGGTGTTAATGACCAAAGTAATCGATGCGAAAAAAATATCGACTTTCACTTAATTCTTGTTAATACAATTATGATAAAGTTTCTTTCAACTTCATATTTTACTCATTTGTCCTTCCACAGATAAAGATGTGGCGATAGGGGGGGACAGGTACAACCTACCAACCCAAGAACTTAGGGAAGAGAAGAGTGCGCCAGTAACATTGAATCAAACACATATATTTGAAATTTAACGCCACATATTCCGCAAAAAATCAACTCTTTTATTTTTGGAAAAAATGTTGCAAACATAAGTGACATATAGCTTTCGCTGTAGTTATAGGCGTTTTCGAGAAAATTCCAAAAAATTCAAAAACACATTCAGCAAAGTTGAACTTCAGGTCCGCCGACTTTCTTCAAATCTGGGATTCCAGCACTGCTTCTAATGTAAGTGTATACTATATAAGTGATACAACCATAAATTGGGCTGAAGTGGTACTTTAGAGGGAAATATAACAACGTTACTGTTCCCTCAGGACTCAAAAAAAAAAAAAAAAAATTCTTGACCATTTTTCATTTAAAAGTTATGGGTGAAAATGTGTAAAAACAATATACGAAGTTTAAAGAAACTGGACCAGTTTTCGAGAAAACCGCGAAAAACTGGAAAACTATTCGGTAAAGTCGTATTTTCAGTTGATGGATTTAGCCCGAAACTTCAGTGTTAGATGCGGTGTTAGTCACTAGCCGAGCGCGTCCAGACATGCATTTCGGCACGATCGCAATATTTCTTCATAAAGCAGTAAGAGAAAATAGGTATGCAGATTTGACTTAAATGTTTTAATAGGGAAGGGATTAGCTCAGTTGTTAGCGCAATGGACTCCCACGTGGAAGTCCCGATTTGAGTCCAGTGCTGCTGCTCTGAGATTTTCTTTTCAGTGTTGTTTGTAACGAGAGAACACTGTCCAGAGGCCAGCAGGGCAATGACCATAAATGTTGACGCGTCTTAAATCAAAAAAATAAAAATTGAAAAAAAGTTTTAATAGTTTAATTAGCCTAGTATTTTATTAACATATTTCAGCTATTACAGAAATAGGACCGAGTAGTTTTGAAAGTGAAACTGCAGAGAAGTAAGGTTCACCTTAACAGGTAGTTTCCGTTTCAAGAGAGCGCCATTATTACAAAACTATTCTCTGTTTATTTTGCCTTGGTAATGTATTATGACAATGAGAGTTTTTATTGTTTAATTTCGAATCTGTATATAGTAACAACTCTGTGAATATAATGAATGTCTATGTTACTGCATCTACTGGAAACAGGCCATGTTTGACAGGAAACATGGTGCGAAACACTCGTACGACTTTCTTTTACTCCATTTAATATAATTAAATTAACAATTCTTTCAAAAAAAATTGCGACGTTTACAATTTTTAAGTGGTCTAGGCCATAAAACTAGAACTGTTAGGAACTATAGTGTTAGGATTTATACCTACATACCAAAGCGCACTTGTGTAATGCGCCCTCTGCCATAACCAACAAAGCTTGTATGCAGTTTAATTTTAATCCTAACTGAGTGACCTCCAAAACACCTCTAAAACCAATTTTTTCAAATAAAAGTTATACCTTTTTCGAAAAAATTCTAAAAAAATCTCAAAAACCTATTCTGTAAAACCGCACTTCCAGTTAACAGACTTCGTTTAAATTTGGAATTCTACCAATGCTTCAAATGAATATTAGTATTAGTTAGTAGTAGATCCACATCTTGTATTGAAGTGGTACTATAGAGGAAAGATTTTCGCAAATTTTACCGGGAAAATGTTTCAAAGAAAAGTAATAGATATTTACTTATATAAATAGCATACGAAATTTAAAGAAATTCGTGTGAGCTCTATTCGAGAAAGCCGTGACAAACTGGAAAAGAATAGTTGAGTGAAGTCGCCCGAAACCTTCGTATCAGATACGGTGGGAGTATGTAAACAGACTATAAAGTATGAACTCTCAGCCATTGATTTGTTTGTTTTTTTTTTTGGATACGCTCAAAAAATTTCTTTCGTACCTAAGGAATCTCAAAACATGTATTTCCGGTGGGAACTTCACTTCACACGATCGCAATACTTCCTGTTACTAAAAACAAGTGAGCATTCAATTTTAAAGAAAATCATTATACCTATTTTCAAGGAAATTGAAAAAAATAAAATAAAAACCTATGCTGTAAGCTCGCACTCTCGGTTAACCGATTTTCTTCAAATTTGAAAGTCTAGCAATACATCTGTACATTAATAAATATATTAGGGGTTAAACCATTCATTGTATTGAAATGGTACTTTAGAGGAAAGCTTAACGCTAATTTTCCAAAAACCTTTAAATATATGTGCAGATAGAATACGAAACTTAGATAAAACGTTAAAGTCATTGTTGGGATAAATCAGTAAAAAAACTGGTAAAACCATTTAGGCAAGTTGTTCTCCCGATTGATGGATTTTGTCTGAATTTTTTTGTCAGAGAAGGTACAATTGGCAGGAAAAAGCATGTGTATGCATCTCTAATGGTGGAGGCCAGTTCGAGCAAGATCTGTAATTGATGAGGAATAAAATTTATAATAAAATAGTACTTTTCTTCTTATTCAATCAAAAAACCGTTATAATATCATTTTGAAATTTCTTATAGGAATCATGTTTTCATTCATAACTTGTAAAATATCGCTCAAAGAAAAAAAACCGTTCAAGTAAATTTTTCTTACAAAAAATAGAGGAATCTATTTCTTAAATAAAAACCACACCTCCCCATTTGAAAAAATGAAGTTGGTGCCTGTATCTCGCTTCTGGAAACACCAAAACAAATTTGCAAATTAAATTTGGTTTTCTAACAAAAAACTACGGGATTTAGCTAGTTTTTTCTAGCTATCTTAGTTTCCGAGAAAAAGTCGTTATCCATATACCTTGGGACACCCTATATATAAATAAACTGATAAATTTTCTTGAAATTTAATTTTACATATTTTTTGTCTTGACATAAATATAGAGGTGATGGGATGATTACCTAGCTACTGACCTTGCTAGGTAGAGAAGTGATTATATTGTGACACCAATAACACTGAACCAACTAAAAGTAACATTTGAAATTAAACAACACAAATTCCACAAAAACTATCCAAAGTCAATTTTCTTTAAAAAACTTCCAAATAAAAGTGCTACATTTATATCTGTGCAGTTAGCTCGCTAAGTTTAAAGGAAATCTTTATCGACGTTTTAGAGAAATCTCCAAAAAAATTCAAAAACCTACTGTGTAAAGTGTGCACTTCCGGTTAGCAGATTTTCTTCTAATTTGGAATTATTGTAATACTTTAAAGTAGCACTGTAGAGGACTTACTTAAAGTTACTATTGACCCAGAACCCCCCAAAAAAATCAATTTTCTCTGGAAAATATTCTAAATAAAAGTAATAGATATTTACGTGTGTAGAAATATAAAAATGCTTAGAGGCTTAGGTATTTACATATTATGTATAAAGATAATATGTGAACTTTATAGAAAAATCGTTTAAGCCATTTTCGAGAAAATCGAGAAAGAACTGAAAAAAAGTATTCAGTAAAGTCGCACTTTCAATTTTGAATTTTGTCCAAAATATTCGTTCCTATGACTTTTCGTTTTTGATGTTTCTGTTAAATCACACACATACAGGACCATATGCTAAAAATACTTCTATTTTTTTTTTTTTTTTTTTGTATTTAATGGACCCCAAAACATGTATTTCCGATGAAAATGTATGTAAATGCCAGTCACTTATAACTATGTAAAAAATTACAGTAAGAGAAAAGTCGTGTGAGTGTTTCACATTTGTGTGTGTGTGTGTGTGTGTGTGTGTGTGTGTGAGAAAGTATGAGTTATTACCGGAAGTTTATACACTGTTGGCGGAATCAGTTTGTAAGTAAACAAACTTGTTAACTCTCCTCCCAAAGGCAAGTTGACTACAGAGTTCCTTGCAAAAATTTTGCTGCCAGTTTTAAACAAGACCTTTAATTTGGAAAATTGTTAATTTTAAACAAAATACATTTATTATAATAATTATAGATTTTAAAAACAAACAAATTCAACACAAGCGACAATATCATCTAATTGTTATATATTTATTTAAATCATATATAGTACTTAATCAATTTCAAAATTATACATGATCACCCATTATAATGTTATGTCAGTTGGTTATCTTCTGTTATTCTAACATAACATAAATAACCCCAGGGATATTATTAATAGAACGAAGGGAAATATTTCAAAATTATTTTACAACGTATTGATCCTAAAAGGAGGGGACAAAGGGACTTTTAGTTTTATAGCCTGAAGCTTGTTGTACTAATTTATGTCAAACAATTAACATACGTAATTGTAAAGTATACCATAATTGTAACCAAAATTTACTTTCCCAATCTTGCTTATTTATTGCAATTTTCTATATTTTTTTTATTTTTGCAACAATTACTGAAAGCAATTTCATTTTTTTTAAAAGACGGTTTAAAATTGCATTAAAAAAAAATGGTTCGTGAAGTCATTTATTGGTTGGATAAAAAGATACACAAACTTAGTGAAACCTACACACAGAACTTTCTCTTACTCCTCCTATTATAATTATACTTTATTTTGACAAAGTTTCTTTAATCGTATAATTTTTACTTTTTCTCACTACTAGGAACAGGAAGTATTGCGATCGTGTCAAAGTTTCGATATCGAGTTTTCCAGATGCCACTTAGATACCAACCACCGAATGTGACAATACAGTTTTAGTCAAAGTTCATCCCCTGGAAGCGATTTTATTGAATTTTGTTTGTTTTTTTCGCGATCTTCTCATAAACGGCTCCAAAGATTTGCTTAAAGTTTACATAACATCTATATACGCATGTAAAATACCTAAGCACTTTTATTTCAAGCATTTTCCCGGAAAAAATGATTCTTTTATGGGGATCTGGAAGAACAGTTAGCGCTTAGCTTCTCTCTAAAGTACCACTTCAGTGCAGTGATGGATCTGGCACAAATAATATATTAAGGTATTTTAGGAGCATTGCTAGAATTCAAATTTTGATGAAAATCTGTTATCCAGAAATGCAGAATAAGTTTCTGATTTTTTTTTGGAACTTTCTTGAAAAAGATTATATCGAAAATGAATACTGACTGCTCAGATATAAACTTATCACTCTTGGATACGATGACGTACAATGTAATACAATGTCGCCTGGGTAATAACATCTATCCAAACATCTCTATATTTGAAATTTAAAATAAATTGCCACTTTATATTTAATTGTATTAACAGCAATAAGCGAAAGTCGTTAGAGTGTTTCATACCAGATTCTTACTCCTTGTTTTTAGTTACCCCCAATAATGGTGCGGGGGAAATAAATGTTGGTTAGCACAGCACATACTACATTCTAGATCTTCTAGAACATGTAAAAAAAAAATTCAGAAACCTCTTACGTAAAGTGAGCACATTCGGATCAATAATTTTCTTCAAATCTAGAATTCTAGCAGTACTCAGATCACAGAACTACACTTTGCACTGAACTGGAACTCAGATCACAGAACTACACTTATCACTGAACTGGAACTCAGATCACAGAACTACACTTTGCACTGAACTGGAACTCAGATCACAGAACTACACTTATCACTGAACTGGAACTCAGATCACAGAACTACACTTTGCACTGAACTGGAATTCAGATCACAGAACTACACTTTGCACTGAACTGGTACTCAGAGGAAAGCTTAAGGTCTTACATCTTCCCAGGGCTCTCAAAAAATTAATTTGTGTTTATAGATGGTATGCAAAGTTTAAAGAAGAAAGTTGCAGTTCCTTTTCATGATTTTGATCGAAACTTTGTGTCAATTGTGGTGTTGGTACGGAATATCAATTTTGAACTTCAGAGAAGAGACTAAGTCAATGGTAGCGCGCTGGACTTTAACGCGGAGGTACCGGAAGTCCATTGCTACACTTAGATTGTGGTTCAATTGTTTGTGTGTGCACAACTACTCAAATGTCTCTGCAGACCCTATGCCTGCTGTCAATAAATGTTAGAAATGTCAGTGTTAATTGTTTTTGGTGTTGTCAGGCTATGGTACCCATACGGACGCCAAGATCCCTGAAGAAGTAGCTAGTCCACTTTTCCCTACGGGAACGCTGAACATGATGTGTTACGATTGTTTTAGTTTTCAAAGTTGAGTTTTTACCGGAAATATATGTATTGAATCCCCTAAGACCAAAAAAGTCTGTGCGTGATCAGTATATCTCAAAAACTGAAAAAGAAAAGGTGAAACTTGATATTTCAATAAGATCCTATCAAAGGACGCGACAATAAGGTTTTGTCAAAAGCGGTCGACCGGATATTTCACTTCAATGAATAGATTTTTCATTTTTTTTTTTTGTGATTTTCTCGAAAACGGCTCCGAAGATTTTCAGTTTAACACGGCGCTACAAGTAATCATGAAAACACTCGCATCTTTTATTTGTAACATTTTTCTGGGCAAATTCATTTAAGGGACGGATCTGTGAGAGCGGTGACTTCGGCTTTCCTCTAATGTGCTATTTCAATATATTAAACTATTATAACGTCTATTTAATATTAATAAGAATTTGATGTGTTGCCGAAATTCTCGGTTTGAAGAAAATCGGTACATGGGAAGGGCTGTTTTTGCCTAATTATTTTTTGGAGACACATACTACACACATGTTCAGTTATATGTGAAATTTTTGAATGGGTTTAAAATTTAAGTGAAAATTACTGTAAGACAAAGTCTTGTTAGCGTTCAGAACGGATTTTCTAAATAAGACAAACCATGTACACCCAATGTATGTTATTAATTGATGGTAATAAAGTTATAATTACAATTATTATCATGTTACCAGTTTTTTTTATTGTGTAATACGATAGTTTAATTTCAGTTTGGGATATAACTATTAAAGGAAGTAGCAAAAGAAAAAAAAGAAGATATATCTAAACAGCGAGCGATCAATGGAGACGATCAAGTGGTAAGAGTGGGTCACGCGAGGACAGGGTGCTTGCCGAAGAAAACGACAGGCCTATATAGCTGTTGCGGAGAGCGGGTGTGTTTAAAAGGGGGCGGTTGGAGGGTTAGTGGAGGGCATTCTTGTATGGACCAACAACGGGAGGAGAGTCACAGGCGGGGTGGAGATGGATATCGACCAAAAGAGAGTACAAGTGCACGCGGCCACCACTGCCGGCGGTGATCATATGGTGTGTTGCTCTATACCATGCCACCTCCAAACAACATCCGCCACCTCCAAACCTAATTCTACTACTGTACCAAGCCGCACCGCCCTTCCTTCTAACCCACTATGTGTGTCTGTATAAATATATATATATATATAAGACTACCCCCCCTTTCTCCCTAAAGTAGTCACTTTCAAAAACAGTGCACACTATGTAATAAGTACACCGTGTTTACACTAGCACTGCGCACAGATTCTCTAGCCCAACTCTCTAGCCTTGCCTTCAATGAAGCAGTTACTATCAGTGGACATAACCACATTCACTTACATAACAATATAAACACAAACAAAACATTATATTATGTACAAGTGTATGAACTATTTACTTCAATCCTCAGCAATGTCGTTCATAAGAGTGAATCTATTAATACTTTAATCTTAGCCCTTAGTTTCATTGATTACAATTAAAAAAAAAAAATCTGACGTGAAACACTCACACGAATTTCTGTTACTGTTATTAATACAAAATTTAATTGAATAATTTTCATTAAAATTGCACATACATCGCAAGGGCCTGACAACCGATAGCGTGTAGTTTGTTTTCAAGAAGCAAAAGAAACAGCACTTACTGTGTTCAATTTGAGGGGCTTGTATGGTTAAGGTTTCTCTCCTTTGAAGAGCAGAAACTGACACCTGAAACCTCACCCAAGAGTCTCTCTCAGGCCTCCAAAGTCTAATAAAACAGACAGGGCTTTTGGAGAGTGCTCTGACTGGTGGCTGCTCTCAAGGATTACCCAGGAGTGTCCAAAGTCTAATTAAATGGACAGGACTGGAGGGAACTCTAACCTGTGGGTGCCACAATAAACACCCATAAGGGTTGGAGTGGCGTATAGACTGTATAGCCAACCCCCAAAGAATCCAATCTAATCTAATGTTTAGATAGGTTGGCAAAAAAAAAAAAAATAACTAGTAGGGTTATGAATGTATAACTAATTGTAACGTAAGGCAGCATCCTCTGTCTTAAACAATAAAGCTTGTTGTAGCGGGAGTTTTAAATTTAAACCTAACTGATATGTCTCCCACAAATCGACAAAAAAAAAATCACATTTTCCCGGAAAAATGTTCTAAATAAAAGTAATAGGTTTGATAATAACATACGTAATTTAAAAGAAATCGTTGGAGCCGTATTCGAGAAAATAGTGACAAGCAGAGAAAAAAAAAAAAAATCAGTAAAGAGCATTCTCCTACTTTTCATACTTGAGATATTTTGGCCTCTCTTGCACGACACACGTACATACAGACTATGCTCTAAAAACTATTTCTTTGTATACAGGAGACTTCGAAACTTGTATTACCGGTGAAAACTCAATTTGGAAAATTTGACACGATCACAATAATCTATGAGAGGAAGTAATTAACGTGTGAAATAATTGTAATATTGTCGTCCATTTTTCATTGTTGTAATATAAAAATTATGTGTAAACCTAAAAGTTTTACTGAATGTTTGCTAGTGAGGTCCATTGTCTTCGGGTGGAGAATCGTAGAAAACTAAAAAAAAAAAAAAAAAAAGTCAGGAATTTTAGCAACAAATTAAATTCTTACTATTATTATGTATATAAAGATGACAAAATCTTATACTATCAGGAAATGTTACTTTACAGGAAAACCTGTAACACTTGCATTAAAGTGTTACAGTGTTACAATATGCAGTGTAAAATCGCAATAAACTGAAAAATTCAGTCAAATAATTTCTTGATGGTTTCGATGGTGATGCGTAAAAAATGGTATATCAAGTTTTGAACTTCCTGAGATTTTTAATTTATGAGCTATGCTATTAAAATACATACACACGCACGTACAAAATCCACCTTTTTATATTCAGGGGGCCACGAAACTGGTATTTCCGGTGAAAACTCAATTTCGAAAATTTGTCACGACCACAATACTTTCTCTTACAGCAGCAAGAGAAAGTAAAAAACAGTCATGTCAAGTACTAAAAAAAAAAAAAAAAATTATGTGAACATGTTTCATGGTACTTGTGAGAAGTTACTAAATTTATGAAATAAACTCACAAGAAGGAAACTCTTAAAAAAAATAATAATAATAACAACAAAAGCTCTTTCAGTTCCTTAATGAGCACAATAAAGTTTATATTACACACATATATTGTACATAATTTCCGTATTTATTTATTAGAATAAGTACTGGAGTAAAAAGAGAAAAAAAATAAAATCTACAAAAGACCAAATTTACAAACTAAATTGTAAGACTCCTCGGTGACAAATTGCTTCAAAAACACTACCCCATTTTATGGACTAAAATCTTTAATAATCTTCATCCCTTATCCTAAAATTAATGTAATGGTTGGATGGTGTTGTATGGAGAGCACTGCTATGGAGATGGTACTGCTCTCTAGAAGTAAATCATTTGAAACATGAACACCCAAGTGGATGGGCGACAGCACTTGTAATTGTATAGCAACAACGAATTAATTTCCACTTGAATTTGTGGCATTGCTATGGTTACACTAAACGAATCGTCGATTGAATATCAATTATAGTAATTAAAATGACATGAAAAGTTATTTGATAAATGATATTTATTGTATAGAAAATGAGCAGACTGGACCGCTTGTCTCAAAGCCACATCCCTTTGCATATTGTGGCGAAAGGAGGGGAGGAAGTAAAGTTGTTATATAGTCTCGCCTTCCTAAGTAATTTTTCAATTTACTCTACAACCACTATTTGAAGTTAGTCAAGTCGGCGGTACGAGATTCGATTCTGCCCTTGGGGTGGAAAGTAAAAGTGGGGGGCTAAGAGAGAGTAAAAGTGGCGAACTTAAGATAGTAGCGGTAGCGTCAACACTCGATGCTACAAATGCATCGTCTTTCAATAATAATAATAATCACTGTCCGGTGATGGACAGTGTTGTCTGTAACGAGAGAACACTGTCCGGAGGCCGGCAGTGCACTGAGAATGCTCTGGACGCCAATGACCATAGATGTTGAAGCGCCTTAAATTAAAAATAATAATAATAAAACATAAGAGACCTAGATGGCTAGTTTAGAACAATCTTTGTCCAAATATCATGATATTTTGCTCGGCTGTCTCGAAAATGAACAATACGTTTTAACATAATTTTGGTGTCAGGTCAAACGCGCATTCAAAAACTGTTTCTTACATTAGTGAGTTCAGAAATTTCAATTAATCATTGCAAAGGATTTCCAAACAGTTCTCATATCTCTGAGAATGAAGATGCTGAAGATTGGGAACACGTCGGGCTACAACCGACCATTCTTAATTGCCAATCGGCACTGTCATACCCAAGAAAATTCACAAATGAGACATTCAAAGAAAGGCAAATATCTGACATATCTTTACCCATTCAGACTGTTTCAGTCTGAAGCATCATAATTATACACTCTGGGCTGCAAGGAAAATGAGCCGGGTGAAACGGGGGAAAAAACTCAGATTTGTTCCAGCATTGCGTATCCAAGCATCTGTACAAATCCTTATATTCTGGCAGGAAAGGAAGCCATTTGTTTTGAAAGTCCTCATTATAGCATGGATTTCCATGCTAATGCAAATCAACCGAATTTGTGTAACTGTTAAAAAAAGAATACATTTTGGACATGTGCTCTACCTTGATGGACATTAGGCTAGTTAGCTGCATTGCTCGCTTGATCTTGTAGTAAATGACTATACATTAAGACCGGGAAAATCTATTGTAACTCACTTGGGTGCCAAGTTTGTACACAGCATGTAGTCGCCTGTTAAGTTTACTGTGTGTAAGTATTAAGTGAATGTGGGCTGTGATGAGCTAGAGTTTGCTTGTGGGTTCGCTTAATTCAAGTAGTTCTCCTATCTATGTAGGACCTATGTGTATTGTAGAGTGTTGGGGGGAGGTCAGTGTACGTGTTGTTAGCTGTAGACCACTGTAGAAGCCAAGATCCCGAAGAAGTGACTAGTCTACTTCCCTCTACGCGTTCAACAACTTTTTAGTGGCAATTGTAAATCCAATTGGACTGCATGTGCTCCATAACCAAAACGACTTAGAGGTAGTATATAAATAATCTTTTGAATTCTTTTTGAAATGTATCATCTCAACATTATCATTGTGCTGTTCACCGGCATATGAACGAGAGCGATGGGAACCCCTATTATATGACCGATTTTTCTCAAGATAAGAATTGTGAGAGACCCAATGTGTGCGCAGTGCCGAGGAGAAAGAATCGTCGGAGATCTTTGGCAATGTGTCCAGCATTAGAGAACACAAGAAAAAAATCAGCCCCTCCGCACATATCGAAAGAGGGCTGAATTGTACTGGGTTGCAAGATAGGATGGCTGAATTTTCATAATGACTTGCGTAATAAAAAAAAAATTTTACTGTAAGTTGTTTAAAGTAAGTTTAGAGTGCATTGCGAAGGTTACAGGTAAAATTATATAGACAGTTATATTACAATACAATCAATAAGCGATCTACGGGACTACTAAAAACTGTACGAGGACGCAATCAAGAAAGTATAGATTATAACGCAACTACTTGTAACTTTTATTTCAACAAATGTATTAAGCTAATAGAAATAAAACTTTATTATTAAAATCTAAAGGCAGCACTAACTGAATTTGAATGCAGGATCTCTGCCATCAAAAGTTTTAAGCCTCACACGAACTGTTTAACCACCTCTATGTGATTTAACAACACTAGATAAAGATAGCATAGTTTTGTATGTTTTCTGCGTTAGAGGTGTTTAGTGTATGTTAAAGGACACTAACAAATCTGTTTTTATGAAAGTAGCAGTATCTTACTAGGAAACATTCAGTTCAGCGTACTGATTCGTCCAAAACTGAGCAAACATGGATATGTTAATGAATGTCAACAAACTCTAATCTGCTAATAATTTATAAAACTTATATTTTCATTTGTATTTTTTTTTTGCTGATTTATTTGTTTAAATTAAAAGATAGTTGTAAATAAGAGAAAACCCATAAAACCAGTATTCATTTTCACATTTAGTATTTTCATATTAAGTTGTGTTGTTTTATCCATGTTTATTTTAGTAAAGTTCCTAAAGAGGAAGTGGATGCAGTGTGATAAGTTTGATCTGGAATATTTTAAATCCCAGACAATACTGAATTCTTTATAAAATACAACTTCAAGACATCTTATTGTTGAAGAGAAAGTTATATTTCTATTTTTAGTTTTAATGTGAAGAATTATGATCGTTTCACTTTATACAGCCACAATAATGTAACTACCATATCTATCTAGAGTATTATACTTTATGATATTGAATGTGAGTAGGAAGATATAGGTAGTTACTGGCTGTAGAAAGTGCCGATACAGGAATTGAAGGGAGGGGGATCGGCAGTTTGGTGGAGGCGGTAAAGGCGGCAGTAGGCGTGGCCCAGGATCCGATATATCGGCAGTATCGGCCCTCGGCCTCACCACGCTACCCCTCTTCTAGCTTGGCGTAGTATTTAAGGGGGGCATCGCGAGCGGGGCCCCCACCATCGTTTTGCATGCAAAAAAGGTGCCGTCCGATAAATGGGCGGGAGTGGTGAGTGAGAGGGCATAAGGCCCGGCCGGGAAGAGTTGTTTTTTGCGGGCGGGGGACATGCGCGCAGGGGCCCTAACCGATCTGGGCACTCACTCATTCTTACTCTGTCTAGCTTACTGGTCTCTTTACTGCTTTAGAAAGAGAGAGCATGGCAGTGAGACTGAACGAGAAACAGGGTAGAGTATCAGAAGAGAGTGAGTGAATGTACGAAGAGAGATTTGAGAGAGAGAGAAAATATACGTTGGCATACTCTCTGAGTGTTGAGAGAATCGGGCGAACCGGCCAAGAGAGCGTGGAGAAGGGTGCCCCCCTTCGATTGATTGGAATTCAATGGACAGGAGGTGAGTAGTGCGACTCAGGGTGGCAGAGTGTATCAGCCAATAGCCTGGCTGGCAGAACAGCCCTGCCATGCGCGCACCCCTTCCATCTGCCTGTATTATCTATCAATACATTATTGCCTCGCTGGGGTGGCCTTCGATTTTTTCCACCCCATTCCATTACTGGTTACGGCATCCGCCCTAATTCATCCAACACCCCCTACACGTTTCATCAACTTGGCATCTCGTTACCTGTGCTACTGCCGCAATTATTTCAACTTCAACATACACACGTGCCTTATTAAAAATATTCCATTCTTTCATTTTTTTATTACTTTAATTTATTAATCAGTCAAATTATATACTTAAAATTATTTTTTAAAGAAACCATACAGTCAATACAAACTTTTCAAACAAATTTAACTCAATAAAAAATTAGAAATTGTTAATAAATCGATACATATAAAAATCTCCCCAGTCTTTAAAAACAATCTTTTAGGTCCCACACATTTTAACATTTTCCAGATTTTATTTAAACAAAGTCATTTTTCAGGATGGTAATAAATAACTTTAATTAAATCATTCTATAGTAGTTTCCTTAAAGGATTAGATATATTTCTATATTTATATATTATTCAAGATAAACTGCGAATCTTTTTAGTTTGAGAGATGAAAGAAAAATCATTTTCCAAAAAATTTTAAAAAAATTCTAGCATCATTGTACTGTCCATTGAATTCTATCATTTTCCCCCAAAACAATTACGATTTTATCATGAATAAATCACGTAAGTTTTTGCGAGATAAGGTTTGAAAAAGGCAGTGTGACGGTTTGACAGTTGTAAAACTGCAACAGTGATGAATAATAAGTCGACAGTACATTACATTACTCTCATTTATTTTAGAAATTATTTTATAAATGATGACCTTTGTGGCAATGTATTAGGTTAAAAATCCATTTCAGAATATCCCTGGAGATCATTCCCTGGAATTTTGTAGCCTTCATGTCAAACAGCGAAATAAAAAGACAATCTGCTGTTGAAATTTTTGAACCATAATTTATGATGAATTTTCCTGCACTGAAGTCAGGAATTTTTCGTTTCACTTTTGCTATTTCCAACATCTTATTTTTATAAAACAGGGTTTTCAGCAGTGGCTGTCTTAAGACAAAGATTTGAGTCAACTACAGAAAAAGGATTAGGCGTGACAATTCAATATTATTACCATCATATGAAAAACTTGCTCCGACAGTAATGCCAAGGAAGCATTAATGTATAGATTTGTTATTGTTTCAAACTGATAACACGTCAGCTCGTTACATTTAATGGTGGCTAGGCTATCCGATAGGGTTGCAATCTCCTGATTCTTGTGATACGTCCTATCGGAAATGGATAAATGTGTACATTTTCCAATTGCGCGAATTTTCACCTGGAAGATGGGAAATTTGATCATAGGCTACGAGTTCTAGTGCTTGGCCTATACACACTAAGTCCCCGTTTCCTCAGGTGTCCTTGACCCATCAAGTCATGTACAGACAGAGCACATTCGCTGTCTCTCTCTTATAATAATCTTAATCATTCCATCCCTAAGGAAGCAACACAGTATGAGAAACCCCAAAAAGCCGGCTGCAAGAATTATTAGCTAGAATGTAATACGAGCAATAATAATAAAACAAAAGAAAACACGACATCATAACTTTCGATCCAATTGCATAAAAAATATGAATATATCATTTAGTAAGTAATATAACAAGCAGTTTTACATAGAGGAGAGCTTCATTTTGTTTATAGGTTACTTCAGAAAAACTATTCTGAAGCATAGATAACTTTCAAGCCGCTCCCGTGCATTAATCACTGATAAATCCATGGTAATTTCTATGTTGGATCAAAACCTATTGCTTTCATACTTTTAATCAAACATAGTTAAACACCAGAATCGACAAATAAAAAATGTAACTTGATTTTTGTGTAGCAAATTTTAGTTATAATAATTATAAAAATAAAATTAATTATATACATAAACCATACGAGCTAAAATAAAAATGAAATAAATTATTCAAGTGGAGAAGCTACCCTACCTACCGGAAACACTCCCCATCACAGTAGCTGTCACTCGCCGGGAACAAGGTCACGAGGTCACTGACTTTTACTACCTGGTGGAAGATTTATTTCTGCTCAGGGGATTTAGGTAACTGGATCGTGTTTTATGAAGTTTCATTATTTTATGATGAATCATTGTTGATGATGAGGATAGCAACGAAAACAAACAATAGAAATAAAAGAAAATGCTTCGAAAAACAATGATAATTATTTAAGGGAGATTCGATGAAAATTTGGAGACCCTGTACTATAAAGAGAGTTGTGTAAGAATTTGTGTATGATTTTCTTCAAACCCGGAATTTTGACAACCCTTTAAATTCTTTTTTTTATATATATATATTTTATCCATCTTAAGACACAAAATCTTGTTAGACAGAGTTCACACTAAATAATTAACAAGCAAACTTACATGATTATGAACGAACTTAATAATTAACAAATAAATAAACACAAAGAAAAAAAATAAATAATAATAGTTACCTTCAAATTAAAAAATAAATTTAGCCGTTATACATTAACAGACTGAATAAATTTTCTCGTTTACACACACAAACACAAGTACATTTTTACTTTCTCTTACTCCTCCTAGTAAGAGGAAGTATTGTAATCGTGTCAAATTTTTTAATTTGTAAACACCAAATTTAAATTTATCCAAGTTACAGCAACCACTCTAAAACAAGGGCATACCTTTCTTGTACATTCAGGATACAATAGCAAATAGTAAATGGGTCATTGACCCAAACAAAAAGAGCGTAATCTACATATATTATGAAAATAATTATAATAAATCCATACGGATTTATTTTTTGTATTGATGTTTAATACTTCAAAGTAGTTGCTTAGATTTAATTTGTTTTTTTAACGCCTAAATTTGTAAATAATATTTCTCAGTGGCGTGTATAGAGACATAATGACCAATAGGGATCTTCAGTTTCCATCATCTTACAAATTTGACAAATTACTGTCGTGTTTATCTCGTATATATTATGTTTAAAATATAATTTTAAATTTAATGTATTACAAGTTCTGTTGTGACATAATGGGGTAATGGAAGTGTTAAATGTAATTGTATTGAAATTCATTATTTAGTAGTTTGTAAATATAACAAAAGGTACTTTGTTGTATACGTTGTATGTCATTATCCAATAAAAATGTCTCGTAGTTGGCCAAAATTGACGAAAATTCTTTCTTAATTGTTCCAAAATTTAAATCACAACGATTTGCATTAAAACTGCCACATTGCATTAAATGCTTGAGTTGGGACCACCAGTTATATTTCAAAACATTGCTTGGTTTACTGTCCAACTCAAACAGTTTATGGAAACAAATTGAAGGGTATCTGTTCGGTTTCATTTTCAGGATTTTTAGTAGCCACTTTAAAGACATTTTTAGGACAGAATAGGAAACAGGGAGTATTCCTGCTTCCATTCTTACCACATGATGCGGAGTGCTCACCGGTAAAGAAAGAATTCTCTTATAAAATCGTGTAAATGCTGGCTCTAGTACATGTAGATAATTCAATGCAATAACTTGAGTACCATATAACAACGAGTTTAAAGTAAGCGATTGGAAAAGTTTCTTTCGAACTTCCCAAGAGTTACATTTCATATGACCTAATAATTTAATTAGTGCACCAAAACCTGTATTAGTTTTACTTATAGAGGATTCTACTGCCCGCTTGAATAAGCCAGAATTACTGAACACGACACCTAAATAACAATACTGTTTACATTCATCTATTATGGATCCTCCATATTTAAATGATATATTAGACTTGGCCAATTTACCTCTATGAAATACGACCACCTTGGTTTTCTCTACATTTACTTTTAACTGATTAATTTCACAATAATTCCTTAATATATTTAACTTATTAACATCCGTTATTGAGTCACAAAACAACGCAAGATCGTCCGCATAAAGTAAAGACAAAATATCTGTATCATTCGTTATTCTAATACCACAAACATTGTGTTTTCTAATAAACTGCTCCATATCCGATATATATATATTGAATAGTATCGGCGAAAGCGATTCGCCTTGCAGAACACCCTTTGAGATATTAATACTCGGTGTAAAGCCGAAATTAGTTTTAATCTGTATTGATGCATTAGTGTACAAGCTTTTCAGTACTCTCACAAATTTGCCGCTGACACCAAATCTATAAAGTTTCTCCCAAAGTAGAGAGTGGTTTATACTATCAAAGGCTTTTTCATAATCGATGAACACAACAAACAATTTGCCTTTATTCTGCAATAGTTTTATTTGGATTAGGGAGCTCAGTACGAAAATATTATCTATGCAGCTTCTATTAGACCTGAACCCTGACTGAGCTTCCGGAATTATATTGCTTTCGTCACACCACAATTTTAGTCTATTCAGTAATATTTGCTTGAAGACCTTAGTGACGCAACTAACTAATGCAATGGGTCTATAATTCGTTAATTCAGTAGCACTACCCTTCTTCCACTACCCTGAATCATAGTGATCAATATTTTTTCCAGGAAGTAGGTATTTCTTCTAAGTTTAATATCTTATTAAAATACACCTCTAAATATAATAACCAATTATTTGGCAAAAACTTGAAAAAATCATTAGAAATACCATTAATTCCGGGTGTTTTTTTAATTTTTTATTTTGTTTAGGACGGCCAAAATCTCTGCTGAAGTGATATCTGTACGCATCTAGAATAGGATGCCTAGCATCATGAAAATGCACTTCTGGAGAATAACGATTATATTGACAATAAATAGCTTTAGAATAATTATACCAGTTGTCAGGGGTAATTTCAGACAGTACATATTTTTTCAGTTTAAACTTATTTACATGAAAGCAAAATGTCTTACTATCCCTGGCTTCAGTTATGTCGCGAATAGTGCAATTGAAAAATTCCTGCTTTTTAATTTTGATTATTCTACTATACTGTATCTTCGAATCCACACAGCTATTTTTTGAGGCCTCAGAGAAGTTGTCGCTTTTAAATTGTTTTAGTTTCTGTATCATATTATTGTTAGTTAAACGGCATTCTTCACCAAACCAAGGATTAATATTATAGGGATTATAATTATTAGTTATTTTTTTTATCACAAATCAGACCCATTTCTTTTGCAACCCGCCAAATATTGTAGCATCAGCAAGGTTTTCACCAATTCTGTTAACAGACTCACAATTTAAATTGGGAGCAATAGAAGGTGACATTTGTATTTTATACATATATATGTAGGCGGGGTATCTTTTCCAGCTCACTAGGTCTCCAAGTTTCAACCATACAGATTATTTGAAAATTATTTAATTCATAACAGCCATTCTTGACAGTGTTGAATACGTGGACGTTCCAAAATAAAATGTTCATGTTGTTGACAGGGACGAAACCATTAGGGACGAAAATTTCCTATACTTTTTACAGCCGGTGAGTTTCCATCTTTCCTCTTTTTAACCGTTTTGGGTGAGCTCTTCTTACTCTTTCTTAACTTTCCTTCTTTTAACCATCTGCCTAGAACGCTCCCCGATGTATCAGATGAATTTTCATCAAATACTTCTGATTCGTCCGTTACAACTTGTACGCGTTGTATTACTTGCCGTCTCTCTTGGGCTTTTCACAGACTGTTGCGCTTTCAAATCATTTAGGCTGTAAAATTTTCCTTCAATAATTAATTTGTCGTATATTAAGATGGCTTTTGAGTTGTCAGCACGAGCCTCCTTTAGGAAAGGGATTAATTCTCTCCTGACACGTCTAATTTCCTCAGTATAGTCCTCAGACAAAAACAATTGCTCTCCTTTTAACTTCTTCGAATTTCTCAAAATTTCATATTTCCTTCTTAGGCAGGTCAACCTGATCAACACTTCTTCTCCCCAATCTACGAATATAATCAATTTCTTTTGTTTCAGTATTTTTACCTCCAACTTGTTATTTATAAAATCAAGAATACGCATCTCCGGAGAATCAATTCACTCATCTTTCTCCTCTTCAAAATTATATAGAATTAAATTGTTTCTCTTATGCAATTGCTCAAAAATATTTTTTTTCCCAACACTAACATGTAAAGAATCAACATCCTGTTTTAAAATTTTTATTCTCCTGTTTGAGCAAAGTTAGCGAATTTTGCACTTTATTTATATTGTCATTCATTTTTAATATAGCAGATGTAACATCATTATTGTTAGTAGTTACCTCCTGTTTTTAATGATTTTAATTCGGATGTAATATCATTTAGCTTTAACAGTAAAAGATTAAAGGGGTCGAGCCCCCCACCCTGTGACGACGCCCCACCAGCCAATGAACAAGCATTGTGCTTCAGTGCAATTTGTTTTTCTGCACTTTGAACCTCACTATCCATTTCTCACACAATTGAAATGAATTTATAAAGTTATAATTTACTTTGTCGTTAATTACTTGTTAAATAAAACAGCACCACAGCAACACAAGTAGCACCACTGTATGAAGCACAAAAAAAGGAATAAAATGATACTAAATTCTTTTAATAACAGTTAAACTTTACCACTAAAATTTAATAAAATTGGAGCACATGTGAACAGTAGGATGTCTCATAGTGATTAGGAAAAAAAGTCTTACTTATGTTAACGGATTTTTTTTTAAACCCGGAATTTTGACAACCCTTTAAATTCTATTAATATTATACAAATTATAGAATATTATACGAATGATAAATAGTATATATTGAAATGGTACATTAGTGGAAAACGTAATGTCACATCTACCACTAGAAAACCCCGCTTAAATGAATTTTCCCGGAAAATTATAACAAATAAAAGTGGTGGTTCTTTATATGATTAGTTGATGTACCAAGTTTCAAGAAATACTCTGGAGTTGTTTTCGAGAAAAAAGAAACAAAAAAAAAACAACGAAACATCTATTCAGTAAACTGGTGCTTGTAGAAGATCGAGTTTGACTAAAACCTTATTGTGTCCCCCGGTACTCCCTAAACGGTTATTCTGATTTCAGAATAATTATCGATCTATTTTGTTTTGAAAAACGTTCTGATATTTTTTTATAATGTCGTATACTACCGTCCTCTCATAAATGTATCATTTTTATTTAAAAATTTTTTTTTTTCAGAAAAACTCATTTTAGGATAGTTCTGGGAGTGCTGCTTCTTGAAGAAACGCAAATGAAACAATAGAGATACCAGTAAGTTCCACACATACAATTCATAAGGATCCCAATGTATCATTCATACGATTTTATATCCACCAAATATAAGAAGATATTCAGAAAATCCAATCCTTCTACATGAATTCTTTGAGCAAACATCTCTTATCCTCTTATCCTGAGCTGCCAAAACGTCAGTGGCCTTGTGACCTTGTTTCCGCGACTAACAGCTACAGATGGATGGAGCAAGGTAGATAGCTTATCCACTTGAATAATTCATTTCATTTTATTTTAACTAGCATAGTTTATTTCTACAAATGGTTGTTTCATTTTTTAAACTAGTATTTAATTTAATTTAATATTGTCATAACGAGTTAATATGAAACACTCACACGACCTTCTCTTACTCTAATATAATTTAATCAAGGAATTTCCTTTAAAATTGCAATGTTACAATGTTTAGTTGGACTGGCCATAAAAATGGTGGAGGGGTATGCCTAAGTGGCCTTATGTGGAGCCATCTGTGTCGAAACCAATATAGCTTATGCAAATTTAAATTTAAACTAACTGGCCGTTCACCAATATCCCTTTAAAAACAATTTTTTTAGCAAAATGCTTCAAATATATGTTATACGTTTCTATCCATGCAGCAAGCATTCCAAGTTTAATGACAATCGTTGTCGAGAAAACTCCAGAAATCTCAATAATCTACTCTGTAAAATCGCACTACCGGTAAACCAATTTTTTTTTTCAAATTGGGAATTATATCAATGCTTCTAATATATATTAATATTAACTAGGATGTAAAACCATATAGTGTACTAAAATAGCACTTTAAAGGAAAGCATAACGCTATTATTCCTTCAGAACTCCTCAAAAAATCAATTTTCCCGAGAAATGTTGCAACTCAAAGCGATAGGTATATAAGCGTGCGTAACCAATTTAATTTGAATATATGTAGAAGTGGGTGGCAGTGGCAATATTGAGATGTTAAAAAAAAAGTTGGTGGCTTCGTGTGTGTGTGGACTGTGTGTAAAAGCGTCGTTTTTCTATGTGAGCTCTTCTTATTAAAAACCTTATGGTTGTTTAGGTGTTAAAATTTATAATTAAAAATTGTATGGTAATAAAAAACAGTTATAATGGAGTTGATTAGGAGAGAAATTGGGATTGATTAATTAGACGAGATATGAAGACACTGTTATAATATAGCTATAAGCTTACACAAACTGCACTGGACTTGTAATGATTTTATAGAATAAAATGGCACGATGATATGTATATGGTTGAATCCGATAGATTGATGTCTAGATCTCTTACTGGCTTATATACAGGTTCCCCACTCTAGCCTGCTTAAGTCAAAGAGTACCAGAGAGAGTCCGTTTTCTCTCGGTCGGGCTTGGTTCTCTCTCTTGCCACTACACAGTTTAAAATGATTATTGCGATTGTTTTCGTTTGTGTTTGTGTTTTTATAAGAAATAAAAATATAGAGGTGCGATTAGAATATTAATAAATTTCTAAAATGTGTTGACAGTATACCAAGTTTAAAGAAAATTATTGGAGCCATTTTCGTGAAAAACTGGAAAAAAAACGTTCAAAAAAGTTCCACTTTTTGGTTGATCCATTTTGCTTGAAACCTTTTTGTCTGATGCGGTAATAGTACCAAAACGGAATACGAATTTTGAACTTTCTGCAATGTGTTATTTATTTTGGAGATATTTTGCTAGCACACCACACAGAGCTCATTCGCTAAAAGCATTTTTTTCCCCCTCAGAGGACCTCAAGACATTTATTTCCTGTAAATAGGAGTAAGAGAAAGTAAAAAATAAATCAAAACTGTAGTAAAAATATTTTATTGACTCCATTTCAAGTTTCGTTTAATTGAATATTTTACTGATTTTTTTTTGTTTATTTCCTATTAGATTATTCAGTGTTTGCAGGTGGCCTACTGTTCAAAGAATAAAGCCAAATTTAAATTCACTCTCATTTCCATAAAGAACTGTGAAACTAGTTAGAACTTGCTTTAAACTTCTGAGTGAAGGTAAACACCCTCAATAAACCTTTTTCTCAAAATATATTTTATTTTAATATTATTATTATCATTATCATTATTTCTTTTTTATTACTTTTTCTTTCAAATATGTGGGTTCATGTCAAATTTTCGAAATTGAGTTATCACCGGAAAACACATGTTTCAATGTCCCTAAAACATGAAAAAAATGTTTTTAGCGAAAGGTCTGCATGTATGTGTGTGTGTTGGTGTGTGTGTGTGTTGGTGTGTGTGTGAGTGTGTGTGTGTGTGTTGGTGTGTGAACAAAATATCTCAAAAATTAAAAATCGCAGGAACTCATACTTGGTGTTCCGTTCATCTAATATCCCCGCATCTTACACGAAGATTTCAGGTAAAAACCATCTACCGGAAGTGATACTTTACTGTAGTACCGGAAGTGATACTTTACTGTATGTACTTTACTGTAGTACCGGAAGTGGTACTTTACTGTAGTACCGGAAGTGATACTTTACTGTATGTACTTTACTGTAGTACCGGAAGTGATACTTTACTGTATGTACTTTACTGTAGTACCGGAAGTGGTACTTTACTGTATGTACTTTACTGTAGTACCGGAAGTGGTACTTTACTGTATGTTTTTTTTTTAGTTTTTCGTGATTTTCTCGAAAACGACTCCAACGATTTTTTTTTTAAGCTACTTGTAACTAGATTGTAGATTGTTGTAGGGGATCATCGCACTGCGACCTTAAAGATCTATTGTGTCCCCCGGAGCCTTCTCAGTGCATTGCCAGCCTCCAAGCAGTGTTCTCTAGCTACAGACAACACTGCTCATTACCGTACAGTCGTAGAGGCTCCAGGAAGAGAAAATCAGCATGCTGGATTCGAACCCGGGACCTTCGCGTTGCTACCACTGAGCTAATCCCTTCCTTCTCCCTTGGCTTTCGCCAATTAACTATGGACGGAGACCCTAGTTTGTGTACTGTGTTTGCCCTTGTCTAAAGTGTAGAGTGAAGTAGAAGTGTGTAAGTGTAAAGTGCATTGTGTACTGTTCTGACGAAGTGCAGGGAGTACTGAGCTGTGGTAATCCGTGGGGCCGCTACTCCCCAAGTAACTGCATGCATCATACCCCTTGCGGGCAAGTGTAGAATCTAGATACGAGGCATGTTCAGAAAGTAAGTGTACTGAGGCTGTCACGGCCGGAGGGATTTTGTTTTCGACATGTTGGCTACACTGTCATGTACCTGATTCATCCCCTCCGGTTCGAGGTCAGTACGTTGAGAACTGTCGACGCGACAATACGTTTCGTGAAAAATGTCAATCCAATCTCCCGCCAAGTGTGAAATATTCAAGGTCGGGCAAGAGTTTTTGAGACGCTACAAACTCCATGGAGATGAATTTCTCCGCTCCATCATTACTGGAGATGAAACTTGGGTTGCACACTACACACATGAAACCAAAAGGCAGTCTCAACAGTGGCGTCACACCTCTTCACCCTCCGCCAAAAAGTTCAAAACCACAATTTCAGCCAAGAAAATCATGGCATCCGTGTTTTGGGACTGTCAAGGCATAATTTTAATTGAATATATGCCTCAAGGGGAGACCATCAACTCTGCAAGATACTGTGAGACCCTAAAAAAATTGCGGAGGGCGATTCAGAACAAAAGAAGAGGCATGCTGACAAAGGGAGTCTGCCTGCTGCACGACAATGCCAGACCACACACTGCTTGCCTCGTTTAAATGGGATGTCCTGAACCATCCCGCGCATTCCCCTGACCTAGCACCTTCAGATTACTATCTCTTTACCTCCCTGAAGCTGCACATGGGTGGAAAAAGGTTTTCAACCGACGAGGAGGTGAAGGGGGAGGTGGAGAAGTGGACGAAGGGGTTGGCGGGAAACTACTTCGAGGAAAGCATCAAAAAATTAATACCCCGGTTCACCACCTGTATGTGAGAGGAATGGTGACTATGTCGAAAAATAGCTTTACATATGTACTAATGTAACCAGGTAATTTTTTTGTTCAAATAAAAATTTTTGTAACCTACAAAAATTCAGTACAATTACTTACTGGACATGCCATTAATACGTATCACTTTTATTTGAAAAAGATTTCTGGGAAAATTAAGTTGGGTGGTTCTCGGAGAAAAAATAACATTAAGCTTTCCTGTGAAGTACCACTTCAGTGTAATGAGATGGTTTTATATGCACATTAGGAGCATTAGTAGAATTCTGAGTTTGAAGAAAATCGTTTAACTGGAAGTGCGACTTTGCAGTAGATTTTCATTCTCGAGTTTCTTGGAATTGAGCGTTTGGAAAACGACAATAACGATTTCATTTAAACTTGCTGCAATCGCACTTCTGGTAAAACCGAATTTCTTTAAATTTGGAATTCTAGCAATACTCCTAATATACCTTATTATTATTTAGGTGTCAGATCCATATATTGTTCTGACCTGTACTTTAGAGGAAAGCTTAATGTTACAGCTTTTCCAACCATCAGTTATTCGGTAAAAATGCAACAAATGAAAATGCTAGGCATTTATATGTAAAGTTTGAAGAAAATCGTTAGAGCCATTTTTCAGAAAAATGCGAAAAATATTCATTAAAGTTGACCAAAACCTTCGTACCACTTGCGCTTGTGATAACTTAACGGAATATCAAGTTTAAGACTCCTGCGACCTTCCGTTTTTTAGATATTTTGTTCCCACACAAAGATTATTCGCTAAAAACCATGGTTTTCGTACTCAGGGTAGCTAAAAACTGTTTTTTTTTTTTTCTTTTTTCAGTTTTCCCCTTAAAACAAAAATAATAAAAGAAATTTTTTAAACAACAACTATTTCAGTGACTTCTGAGAAATATATACAAATATAGAGATATCCATTTCTTTAAACTGCACTGACATAATTGGCAAGTTTTGCGTGGTAAGAGATTTTCTTAACTGTAATCTTTAATACATTCTCAGGGCTATTACATTTTGCTGGGTTGTTGCTGCTAGCACAACTTGTTGAATATCTAGTTGATAGCGAAGGTAATGAAACCTTCTTGTCAACATGCAATCTAAAGAGGTGAACTACCCTTTATAACATTCATAAAATTATATATTTCATAGTGTATTAAATATATATATATATATATATTTAATTGTACAACTATATTTTTACTTCTCTGCGAGATGAAGATTTGTTTATGTAAGATTTTCCGAAATAAACATTTAAATTTTCACCATAAATATCTTGGTTTGAGGTTTTTCACGAATCATTCTGATTTCGCAACCACTAGATTACGCGTGAGGTTCTAAATCTTCAACATTTATAATGAATTATTATAATTATCCGACTGTGGGGAGAAAAATAACAAGTTGAATCTAGACCAAAAATCCAAAATCGGATCAAAACCACTTTATAATACTCCGAACAAATCAGACAATAACCCTTATGAGAAAAGATTTTCCATAGACATCCTGTTCTAACTAAAATTCCTAAACCTTAAGTCCTTAAAATCCAAACACTCTGTAATACGATAGATGGATATTCCTTCTTCTGTCACACAAAGTCTATAAAAAAGAAAGTTTTACGTCATGAGCACTATTAAGTGGAGATGTTCTCTTAAACCACTTTTGCCACAAGAAAGGAATCCAACCAGATGCCTGAGAGAAGTTTGTAAAAGACACAGCAGTGTCTTTAGCCCTGTCCAGACCCACAATTAGTATCCTAGATTGCCGATAGCCCACACTGAACTCATCCATGAGGAGATACCCAAATGACCTGGTACCCAAACTAAAAGAACATACTTTGAGAAAAATAGCACTTGCAGTCTTTTGGAACATCCGATACCAATTGGGGTTGAAGACATAAAACTCACTGCCTTCAACGCAGCCTGATTATACAGCTATATAAACAATTTTCGGATTAGAATAGCGTACCCGCTCATCCGAAATACAACGAAGAATAGTCTCCTCAGATGGAACACAGTGGTCCATTCACCAACAATTATCATCAAGTGCTTAAGGTCACGGTTGTATTAACACCCGAGGTTATTATCAAGTATCATATCAGATAGTTAACTGTCTGTCCTAGAAGGCAGCCTAATAATACAAATAATTATTTCAACGGCCTTTTATTGCCAGGGTTTGTCACTCCCACAAAAAGTAGTGGGATTCCCAACAAAGTCTCTATAGCCGCGTTTGGCGTAGTCTCGCATTACGAATGTGTGAACTGCCGAAAGGAGGTTACTATCTTTTGATTTTGTGTCTAAACATATACTGACAAATTTAATTCGCAGTCAAGGAACTTTACCGGTTTACTAAACTAACAGCAATTCCTAATATCTTAAGAGATGTAAATCTTACGGATCTTCCACCTGTAGGTAAACAAAAAATCATCTAATAGCCGAGATAAATTGCAGTAAGTCTGACATATTAGTCAGATATAGGACCAACAATGAACCATCCATCAACACCATCATCGGCACAATTATCAGGTAAACACCTGATAAATTCGTCTAAGTGAACAGTTTATCCATGATAACATTTGGAGAATGGCAACCAACTTTAGGACATCCTCCCTACGATTCGGGACATTAATAATAAAACCCAAATATACATAGCAAAATCTGATGTGAAACACTCACACGACTCTAACTAATACAATTTAATCAAGAAATTTTCTTTAAAATTGCAATAATACATTGTTTAGTTGGTCTGACAATAAAAATGGTGGTGGGTATTTTACTTGTACACCTGAGAAGCCTTTTGTGGAGCCATCTATGTCAAAACTAAGAAAGCTTGTGAAAATTTAACTTTAAACTAATTGACCCCAATACCCCTCTAAAATCAATTTTTTCAAAAAAATGTTTTAAATAAAAGTGATACATTTTTATCTATCCAGCAAGCATTTCAAGTTTAGAGAAAATTGTTGGAGCCGTTTTCGAGAAGTTGGCAGAAAACTGGAAACATCATTCATGAAGTCGCACTTTCAGTTGTGATGTTCCGTCCTGCGATTTTACGTTTTTGAGATATTCTGTAAATACCCACAACACATATATTTGGCTAATAACATTTTTGCATACTCTGGAGACCACAAAACATGTATTTCCGGTGATAACTGAATTTCGAAAAATTTGACACGTTCGCAATACTTCCTCTAACAAGGAGTAAGAGAAAGTAAAAACTTAAAAAGCGAAAGTAAAATTATAAAAGCGGATTTTGTTAAATTAATAATTTATTAATTCCGAAATAAATAGGAAAAGGGTCAAAAAAGGAAATCTTGCGAGTACTTCACATCAGATTTGTATTAAGTGCAAATAAGCTCCCTCTTAAGTTGTTCGTACTTTATTTTATCATAGTGCCATGTATGTAATTAATTCTTCACTACAAAGTACAGGTTGGGGATTTATTTTAGCGAAGAACAATTTATTACGCCCTTAATAATGCACTACGTTAGATTAACTTAGAATGTAGGCTATAGGGTAAAGAATATGTTCTACATTTTCGAAATATATATATATAATTACTTTTCTTTTTTTTTATACTTAATTTGCATTTTAAAATGTCTTCTAAAAAATTAAAAATAAAGTGAGACGTTAACCGTGCTTTATATAAGAAAAAGATTTGTAGTTACACAGATTTTTTCCCAGTTTGCCCGGTCGACATTCAAAGGCCTTTAATATGGATACAAAAATAATCTGGTGTGAAACACTCACACGACTTTCTCTTTTTGCGATTTACATAGTTATAAGTGACTAAAACTCCTCAAATATACAATCCTTACTAGATGTTTGATGTACTTCACGACCGCTCTCTTTGATATTGTAAAATAGATGTTTTCAAATTTTCACAGACGTTTCAGCCAATTTATTGCCTTCTGCAGGGTAAACATTCTTTCTTCTTGAATTTCCTAACAATTATAGTTTCACTATAGTATCATATAACATACGTGTAAGATGCGGTGGTGGTACCAAACTGGGATATCAAGTTTCAGCTGCTTCCGATTTTTGTTTTTGAGATATATTATTCACACACACACACACACAATCTAGTCATTTTCTACCTGCCTCTATTGGAAGGTTGGCATTTTGTTCCCCCACCAACTGTATTTCTCATGTTGGGACATATGGGCAAAATTTGAAATTTAAAGAAAAAAATGTGGTTTGAAATACTCACATGACTTTCTCTAATTCAGTTAATACAAATTAATTTTTAAAAAGAATCTTTAAAATTTGCCATGCTTAGAAACGTTTACATAGGCTGGCCATAAGAATAGGTGGTAGGGATTATACATATATCCTTAGTGGAAACTATGGGCACTATCTATCTCAAGACCATGTAGCGTTATTTAAACGTAACATAACTATTTTTTTTTTTTTTTGGAAAAAAATTTCAAATAAAAGTGATACGTTTTTTGCATTTCAATTTTAAAGAAAATCATTGCAGCTATATTCGAGAAAATTCCAAAAAAACTCGATAACCTGTTCTGTAAAGTCGTACTTGCTTTTGATGGGTTTTGCCTGAGAGCGTAGAGTTTGATGCAGTGATAGTACCTAAAAGAAATATCAAATTAGATCTTCCTGTGATGTTACGTTTTTGAGATATTCTATTAACACACACACAACACGCACACATACAGACCCTTTGCTGAATCATTTTTTTCATACCCAGGGGACTTCAATACAGGTTTTTCCGGTGGCAACTCAACTCTGAAAATTTGACACGATCCCTATACTTCCTCTTAATAATATTAAGAGAAAGTAATGTCATTTTATACATAGCTGTATTAAGAGAAGTAAGAAAAACTTGTGTGAGTGTTTCATTTTTTTCTTTCTTTCTTTTAGGGGTAGTGAGGTAGAAACAGTGCCCCGCACATCATAGAGCCGCCACTGGCCGACATTAAAAATGAAATATAAATGTTGTATATGTAATAGTATTCATTTTCACATGTATCTGAATAAATATATTTCTATATATGCTTATATGTTAGCCCATAACTTGAACATAATCCCAAAATCTAGATATAAATCGTTCGATGGTACTCAGCTCCTTAATGTTACTAGTGCTATTTTGTGTCTGTACAGTATTCGTACTGACGGAAAAATATCGTCCCCCCCTGACGAATAAATTATCTGCGTACAGAGTTTTTACTCTGGCAAACGACGGCCTGGCGAGCAACAGTAGCACGGGCGCGATCTAACACCGCACACAAACTTAAAGCAAACGATAAATAACTCGGCAAATAAATATTTCACATTTCCTCCGCTACTTCTCCACCACTCTTTACCATTCACCAGTTTTTGCCTGGCTCTTCTTCATCGTCACCCCCTACTATAATACTTCTTCATCCTGGTTGCTCTTTTTCCAGTATAACAACAAGATCTCCTTTTTATCCAAAACACTGAACCTTACCACTTCTCTTGCTTCTTCAAACGAAGTTCCCTATGCCGATTTCTCTTTAACGGATGCATATTAAAAATTTATTCCTTATATCCCAAGCTTTTCTCTTTCATCGACAGCATTCCTCTTTATTATTTATAACATAAAACGGTTATTGGGTGTAGACATAACGTACGAATAAAAAGAATGTGCCAGTTATTTAGAATATTCAATTACTTCAAAGCATAAAGTAGATAAACATAAATTTAATTATAAATTATTCAAGAAAATAATAATTGTTTATTCCTTTGTTTTAGGACAAATCCCATATAAAATTTGTCTAATAAACATAAGTTATAATAAAAGAAGTGTATTAAGCACAAAAACAAGAAACGAAAAAATCTGATGTGAAACACTCACACTACTTTATATTCCTGCAAATTACGTAGTTTTTTTTATTATTTTTTTTATACTCTTATTACCCAAGTACAAAGTTCACATATAAACTGAAAATATATATATAGGTGCATAGGAAATATAATATAAAAATCGTTCTTTTGGAAATGTTCAAAAGAAAGAGTCTTGAAAAGAAAGTATAACCCAAAAAGTAAACTCTATATTCAGATAATGCAGTGCATACTGCCGAAATATGAAACATGTCCTCATTGAGTCGGTAGTTACATAGAGCAGTTCTAATTCTATTCTTAACAATGGATTGGCTTTAACTTCAACAATTCACATCTGGTTTGAAAGAAACAAGCGCATCATTTAGCGCTAATCCATTATTGACTCAAATAGAACTAAAAATATATAGCAGCTAAATAATATAAGCAGCTAAATAGAGGAGACTCATGATTTAGCTGCTTATAGAGACCAAGAAGGAAAATTAACCCAGGTGAAACTAACCTACATCGAGTTTCAGTGTTTAAACGAAAAAATATTACGACTGCTAACTTCATGAGCGTTAATTTTAGGAAAGCGATGGTAGGGAAACTGTAAGGCTTTAAAAACATAATTAAAATGAAGTTTCTAACTTAATAACATTATCAGATTAACAGATGTTTCAAAGAAGACCATATAATTTGGAGTTGCAAAAGGCAATGTACATGGTTTTTAATAAAAAATCCTAAATTACGCAGATAAGAGGTTAAAACATCTCAAGTGAAACTAGATTTCGGTTTAGCACACATTTTGCAGTGACATTTTATTCATAAACTGATAGCCGATTGATAAACTGGGATCAATGCAATACCAAAATTCGTACATTTATTTGTATATAAGTAACTGCTGTGGCTCAAAAATGTATTGACGCGATTAATTATTTTTAAATATTTCTATAGCAAAACCATAGTTTTTTTTTTTTTTTTTTTTTTTTATTCGGAGGTAATGTAGTGAATGTAGTTATTCGGAGTAAAGTAGTGAAATTCGTGTGAGCTTGAGAAATTGAATAATTAAGATGCATTCCGAAGGATTTAAAACTGTCATGGCCAGAGAGACTGCCATATCTTCTGAAAAGGTATTTTCTACACAGACTTTGAGAAATGTTCTTCACAATTTTCAATTTTATTAGAGAGTAATAAGAACAAAGCCTTTTATTTCTGAGGTAAACCGAAAGAAACGGCTGATATTCGAGTTTTGGAAGCACGTAATTTTCCCAGATGAGAGTAGGTCCAGTGTTTGAATTAAATAGTCGCTGGCTTTTGTGAAAAAAAAAAAAAAGAATTAAGGTACAGAATATTCGTCCAACGATGAAACATGGAAGTGGTGGTGTTTGGTTTGAGGAATGAATGGCATGGTCTGGTGTTGGAAATCTGAAATGCATGCCTCAAAGCTTGGGATAGTCGACAGGTTTTTGTTTCTACACGATAATAATAAGCTAACTAGAGAATGGTTACTCTATAATGTACGTAGACAGCTCAAAACACCACTTCAATGACCGAATATTAATCCTATAGAGCATCTAAATCCACTAGATTTTAAAATTTGAATAAAAAAAAAATCTTTATTAGAAGATTGGCTGAGAATAGGACAAGAAATAACCAAGAATTCGGTGCCTTCAATGTCTGGAAGGCTTCAGGCAATGATAGAAACAAGATGGATGGTGACAAAATATTGATTTTTTTATGTAGTACGTGGTAAATATAAAAATTTTTCAACTGTGCCAATAGTTTTTTGACATCAGAATTAATACTTATATATTTTTTTGTATCGATCGATTTATTATTGTTTTTTGTTCTAATAAATTGCTACTAATGAACAAGAATTTTGTACAAAACTGGAAAGTAATTAAAAAAAAAAGAGTGCCTCAAACCTTTTTTTGAATTATTATTTCATTATTTAAATATTTGAATTAATTTTAAAATTTATAAAAAAAAAATGATTATATTTAAATACAGAGCTGATAAAATTTATATCTCAAGGTTGAATTGAAGGGCATTTTAAAACTGTAAGGTTCAGTATTAAAAAAGCGGCCTGATCTAGTGCCCCCCTAATAAAAGTAAGACACGCTACTACTTTGGGTGGAAAAAAAATTGCGTCACCCTTCTCACCAATTTCTTTATCCATATCCCTTTTATTTCATATACCCTTCACCGGTTCCCTACCATAAAGTATACCCACCCCTCTCTTTGTGAGAAAAACTACCAGCGAATGAATATTCATGCTTTATCGATCTATTCGAGAGATGTAATATCGATATCGGTACGTTAGCGTGACATTAATATTCCACACTGTTTAACATTAATTAATGCATCTTTTTATTTTTTTATCCCCTCTCAGCCGTTCTGTTTTTATTTTATGTTCGAGGAGTCATGCGGTTCATGAATATCACACAATGAGAGCTACTGATTGAAAGATATCTGTAATTGATTTGGGAATATTTAAAATATACATCATCAACGTACTTAATATAAAATAATTTCAATGTATACATATTATTATATATATAAAAAAAAGAAAGAATAAAAAAAAAATCATTTGCATTTCATGAGTGAATTTATTAACTACAGTTTGCCAGTACACTGGTTATTCGGCCGTTATTGTTCGCTCTATTGGTCACACATTAAGGGGTTGCTTTTCTTATCTGCACTATGTTATAGTGAAGCAAACAAAAATTATGTTGTTTTTTTTTTTCGGAATATGAGAGAAAGATTATTAATAAATCATTGACATAATGCTAATAAATATGCAGAGCCCGTAGCTTTATATCTGTTTTATTTCTAAACAAATAAAAAAAAATCTAGTGTTCACGACTCACACTCACACGACTTTCTCTTACTCTAATTAATACAATTTAATCAAGAAATTTTCTTTAAAATTATAATGGTTACTTACGTTTAGATGAACTTGTCATAAACCTGACATAACTAGTAATGGGAGCGCCATCTGTCGCAACTAAGGCTCCTAGCGGCTGTTTAAATTTTAACTAATTGACGCCCCTTAATCTCCTAAAATCCATTTATTTGGAAAAAATGTTTCAAATAAATGCGATAGGTCTATAGCTGTGCAGTCAGCTTTCCAAGTTTAAAGAAACCATTGCAGTCGTTTTACAGAAAATTCCAACAAACTTTCTGTAAAGCCGCACTCCAGTTAACCGATTTTCTTTAAATTTGGAATTACGAGGGTGGTTTGAAAAGTTCTCGGAATCACCGCTAGATGTCAGTGATAGAGCAACGAGGTTCCCGCGCAATAATCACACATCCTTTGTGAGTGAACACGCGGCGCGTCAGTGCTCTTGCTGCAGGAGAGTGGTAGTGACGACTCTTTGTTGTTGTTCCCGCGTAGTGATTTGTGACAATGGAAAAAACTGAGATTCGAGCAGTGATTAAGTACTTTGTAAAGAAAGGTATGAAAGCAAAGGAAATTCATGCCGACTTTCAGAACACACTGGGGGACTCTGCTCCTTCATATTCAACTGTTGCCAAGTGGACCAGCGAGTTTAAATTTGGTCGGGAGAGCTTAGATGATGATCCGCGTAGTGGACGGCCAAAAAGTGCTACGACCCCAGAATTTATCGCAAAAGTGCATAAAATGGTCATGGAGGATCGTCGACTGAAAGTGCGAGAGATTGCTGAAGCTATAGGGATGTCATCTGAACGGGTATATCACATTTTAACCGAAGAATTGGGAATGAAAAAATATCGGCAAGATGGGTGCCGCGGCTCTTGACATTGGACCATAAACGCACCAGATTGGAAATGTCCGAACAAAGTCTGGCCCGTTTTCAGCGCAACCAACAAGATTTTTTGCGCCGGTTTGTGACTACAGATGAAACTTGGGTCCACTACTATATCCCAGAGACAAAACAGCAGTCAAAGCAGTGGAAACATGCTGAGTCACCACCACCAAAGAAAGCAAAGGCAGTACGTTCGGCCGGAAAGGTCATGGCCTCAGTTTTCTGGGATGCAAAAGGCATTCTGCTGATAGATTATCTTCCTACTGGCCAAACAATTACGGGGCAATACTATGCAAACCTCCTAGACCAACTACAGGAAAAGATACGCGAAAAAAGGCCTGGTTTGGCAAGGAAGAAAGTCATCTTTTCGAGATGGGATAAAGGCATTGGAACATCGCTGGACGAAATGCATTAGTCTACAGGGAGACTATGTTGAAAAATAAAAGCAGTTCCACCGAGGTAAGGCACTTCTTTCTAGTATATTCCGAGAACTTTTCAAACCACCCTCGTATATCGCTGCTTCTACAGCACTTCACTATTATATTGTTGGTAATAACCATACATTTTACTGAAGCGGTAATTTAGAGGAAGGCTTAATGCTACAGTTCCCCCAGAACCACAAAAAACAATTAATTTTCCAGGGAAAATGTTGGAAATAAAGGTGATAGGCATGTGGTATTGGTTTGTTGCTTTTTGTCTGAGATATCTTTACGACAATCAAAACACAAATTCTTGGAAACGCATAAACAAACAGCAGTTTATGTTCTTTTTTAATGATACCATGTTTCCAATGCATTAAATATCACTCAATGTGATTTATTAAAAACATATTTACAAAAAATACATAATTGAACTGTTTTTAACACTGGCATATGTATGAGTGAGTGTGGTGTGTTATGTGAGTGTGTTTGTATGTTCTCTATTCTAATCGCTCCCCAAATAGACTGAACACCAAGATCGCCAGGAGACTGAACACCAGGAGTTCTATATTCCTGAAATGGTTCTGGAATCTTGTCACTTGTCACTGTTTCTGGATGAATATTCTTCTTGTGACTGAGGAAAATGGTTGCTTGTGGAATGTCTTGAAGAAGCAGTAGAAATGCTGGTTTTATTCTGTCCATAGAAATGTCCTTTGGTTTGTTGTTAACTAGAAATATAAAATATTTATCTGTACGGTGTGACAGAATAAGGTCCATCATTATAGCGTCATTTCTAATAAAAACCACTTGTAGCTGAGCCAATTAATCACCACACAAGAGACACAATCATTGTTCACCCAGCAATAGGCTCAGCTTTGTGGTTTTATTATGTTTAAATTCTCCTCCCCATTGATGATATAACATTGAAGACAACTAGACAACTCAGCATATTATAAGAGAATTATTTCGAATAAAATTTGTGATTTATAATTGTGTAAATTGCAGTAAGGTTATCAGATATATTTTCCATTGTAGCCTTCTTCTTTTTGTGATGATCGACCGGTTTTAGACGTTCTAGGATGTTTTGTTAAAAACAGTACGGTTAACACAGACTTGCACAGAGCAAAATCGGTTTATTGGATGATAAACAGTTCCAGTGGTTGGATCTATTTTAATAAAAGAATTCTATAAATTATCAATTTTATGTCATAATGAAAATATTTAAATAATTCAGATTTTATACTCATTATCAAAATAAAGGAAGCGCGCAAAAAACATTAATAATTAATGAAATAATATAACAATGGACAGACAAAATTTCTTTTTATTTTTGTAGATATTCTCTTAAAGTTAATAATATTTTTTGAGAATATCAAGGCCGGCTCTACTTTTTATATGTAATTCTTGCAAACACATACAAAGAATACTAAAGAATTGTTTTTGTAATTCAGATTATTTTTTTTTTTCTATCATATTCCATCTGAATTTATATATTAACCTGATTGTATCAATATCTTCCAGTCAAACACTGGGATGAGAAAACTTTGTGTAAAAAGGAAAAAAAATCACTGTTGCATATAAAAAATTCTCAAGTATTATGATTGAACAGTTCTATATTTACATTAAATACATATTTCGACACTTTTTCACAATTGGGATTTCTCATTCATATAACTAATCATCAACAATCTTATGAATAAAATAATGAATTGTTTGACTATTAAAAATTTTGCGTCAAATTGAGTTTTTTATACTTTCGAAATTCGAATCGAAATTTTTACCTGTGTTTCTTTAATTACACATTATAAAAAGTTAACTATATTTTTTACTGTAGTACTGTATTACGACCAACTCAAATTTTCGAAATTAATTTTTGTAAAAATGTTTTGGAAACTTGATGGTCCTAGGAATAGGAGAAAAAATAATCAAGTGTGAAACACTCACACGACTTTCTCTTACTGCTGTTAATACAATTAAATATAAAATGAGAAACTATTTTTAAACTTTTCATTCTGTTGTGGGGAATTTGTGACAATAATTCCAAATGTTATAAACTAATTATTGGTTCAGTGTTTTTGGAACGCTCACTTGGGCCACAATATAATCATTTCTTTACTGGCTAAGTTTAATAGGGTTGTCACTTGTCCCCCCACCACCTCTATATTTATGTTCGGTCAAATATGTAAAATTTCGATTTAAAGAAAATTCGTCATTTTATATTGTCATCGTATATTGAATATCTTTCTTATAAGATGTGGTATAAATTTGAAACAAAAATGTTATAAACAGGGCATGTCCAAGACAAAATGATGAAAAATCCTCTCGCATATTTTTAGAAAACGGACAATCATTTCTCAACAGATTTTTTTTTTTTTTATGTGAGATGCTGAGGGCGACCACTTAAAGTTTAAAGAGAATGTGTTCATTAAAGCTGTAATAACTAAGAGGAAGTCGTTTTCCAAAAGATTTTTCTAATATTCACTTGTTTTTCCTGCTTATTTATGAAAAACACTTTTTTTTTCCTCGAAACTTCCTTTTGAAAAAGCAATTATAAACTAACCTAAGGTGAAAAAAAAAAAATCAAAGTAAATTATTTATTTTTTTCTTAAAATAAATAAATAAAAGAGAAAATAAATAAAGTAAAAGTTTACAGAGAAGTTTTATACTTTTATGAAAGTTAGCCGGTTGGAAACTAATGTCGCCCTCTTCTAAGAAATCAATGGATTTAATTTAATATAACAATTATACAGTAGAATTGATTCAGTTAGACATTGTATTGCGTAATTAAACCCTTCCAGAATGGGCTGGCTAAGAGTTATAAATACTGGAAAGGATGGCGGGGGGGGGGGCACAGGCTGGATAGAAGATCCAGGGCTAGTTGGGGGTCATACACAGCGCCTACTCTCGCTGCTTCTTTCGTTTTCACTTAGTTTTTTCAAGTCCCCTCTACCTACTCCAATGTCCATCTGTACACCCATTTTACCCGTTCGTTCCTTCTCTATCTATATATACCTCAGCTTCTAAACAGTTGGCGTCAGGAAAATCTGAACTGTAATTAAGTTCTCTCCGAAGTTTCATTTAGGTGTCATATCTTAAGGCAATAAATACTGGCAGCTGGTGAAAATGAAATAAAAAAAGAAAGAGTTGGGGAAAAAAAATAAAAGAGAAGAGAGAGAGGGAGTGAGTGAGGGAGAGAAACAAAAAGGTTAAAAGAAAGCAGAAAAGTCTGAGACTGCGGGTTTGGGGAAGGAATCATTCAGAGAAGGCTAGCAATCTCATGCATCTGAACGCAGTTGCACAGTTATGTCTAATATTCTCCCCTCAACAGACATTTCTTTTAAACATAAACATTATATCTAATGAGATCCGCATAATTTTCAAAAATTCTTTATATATTTTCGGAAATTAACTTTCCCATTCAATCTTCTTTATCATTGACTGCATTGAAAGCCGAGTGCTAACCTGAAATACAAACCAAGCATTTTATTTCTTTAGTTGCCACCAGGGCCTTTCCCCATACAAAGGAGTCTGGGTAAAATAGTATAAAAATATACAATAATAATAATAATAATAATAATAATAAAAGTAAGTGTTTCAAAAATGACGTTAATTTAAAGCAAAATAATGTATAAGTATAAAGATTGTAGGTAGAATTTGGCAAAACTCTGAAAAAATAACACTGAAATTTGACATAGCTAAAAGTATAAAATTTGTTATAAATTTGAAACGAAAACTGTTATAAACTGGGCAAATACAAGGCAAAATGATAAATATCCTCTCGAATATTTTTAGAAAACCGACATAATTTTTATGGATACAAATAGTAAGTGTTACCAGCTTTACTGGGAAATTTAAATATATACTTGACAGAAAGTCTGATTAGAAAAATTAAACGTTTTAAGTAATAATTAATTTTAGAATTGAGGGAGGAGAGTTCGAGAGCAGTAAATAAATAGTCCCTATACAAAGGATATATACGCAATTGGACAACTTTTCAAGATCAGATTTATTAAGAAGACAAAATTCGGTTTATAGGGTTTTTAAATATTAGAAGATCAGAAATGCTCAGAATATTCTCTCCATTTATTTCTTTTAAAAGTAAAAAAAAAATCAGGTGTGAAACACTCACACAACTTTCTCTTACTCCAGTTTTCAAAATTGTAATTGACAAATTTTATAGTTTGTGCACCAAATTTCATGAAATTCGTTGGAGTTCTAATTTTCTTGAAGGTCGGAATTTTGGCCATCTGTTTATTTCTAATTAATTTTTGTTTGGCTGGTAGAAATGTATAATCAACTATGATAGTACTTTAGAGAAAAACATAACCCCACCCCTCCCCCAAAAACCCTCTTAAATGACGACTTCAACAGCAGAAATATTTCAAATAAAAGTGTTAGCTCTTTGTATGTGTAGTTGATATAACAAGTTTGGAGAAAATCGTCGGAACCATTTTCTGAGAAAATCGCAAAAAATTAAAAAAACAACTAGTAAAGTGGTACTTCCTATTGAGGAGTTTTGACAGATGACGTAGTGTCAGATCCCATGTGATACCTAAACGGAATATCAAGTTTCAACTTTCTACAATTTTTCGTTTTTGAGCTATGCTGTTCACATACACACGCGCGCACACACACACACACACGCGCACACACAATTTTCTAAAAACCATTTTTTTTGGACTCAGAGGACCTCAAAACGGATATTTCCGGTGAAAAACCGATATCGAAAATTTGACACGATTACAATATTTCCTCTTACTAGGAATAAGAGAAAGTAACAACTTGAAATACCAGTTATATTAGGAGTTGTTTTTTAAATCAACAGAAGAAAAATACAATAGTCTTCCGAAACATAGTTCTGGAAAGCAATTTTCGTTCTTTGAAAGCAATTTTAAAAAACAATTTAAAGTTAGGTTTAGTGTAATCCAGTTTAACGCGAGGAATATCATACTCAAGTCTAATCATATAAGATGTCACAGGTTTGTTTAAATGGAAGTATCTTTTAAAAAGCTAACAATACCAAGTAAAAACAACAAAACAATTTAAAATCTTCATAATCTTTGTAGCCATTTTCTTGAAAATTGCAACAAACTGAAAAATTTTGGTACAAAAAAAGTGGTACAACCAACTTTGGTCTAGCGATTTTGATCAAAATCTTAATGTTCGTGTCATTCCATTTCTGAGTTATCAGAAGAAAGTTTCAGTCCAATTCGTTAACCGAAAGTGTTGTAGATAGAAAATAAAAATTTATGAATATTTATACAAAAAATTAAAGAAATCAGTCACGAAATAATACAAATAAAATAAAGCATTCCGTGGATTATGTAAACGTGAATATATTTTTAAAATTCAGTTTTTTAGAAGATATAATTATTTCATTAAATATTAATTACTTTCTTTGTTTACAACTTTTTTTTAACAAAATGTTCACTTCATCTCTTTCTGAGTACCAACACATTAATTAATCAGCCATTTTTATTATGTACATGTAAAATTAAAAATGTTCAATAATCATTTTCAATATGAATTAACTACGGGCTCAGGGGACCTCAAAACGTGTATTTCGGTGAAAACTCTGTATCAACAATTTAGACACGGATCGCAATACTTTTTCATGCTAGCAGTAGTTGTCTGTTTCACACTAGATTTTTATATATTATGTATGAGGGAAATTGATTAATAGAATGCAGGCCAATGTACTAGAGTTGAAATTGGAAATCAAGTGAGAATAGATATATCTACCAATGGGAAGTTTCTTGCTTCAAACTTACTAGTGTGCTCTTGCGATTTTATTATTTCTTTTTTTCCTATTCTCTCTTTTTAGTTTAAATTAATGCTGTGTGATTGATAGCGATTAGATAAGGATCGTGAGAGAAAATTAATGAGTAGTTGCTTTGTGTATATGCGGCCGAGATGTGCACACGCTGGAGAACAGCTCATTAACTTCAGTCCTACTTGCCTAGCAACATATTACATTAAAGTTCCAGTTTCGACCTATATATTAGTTCTTCACTTCTATTCATTCTTTATTACAGTTTCAGCTAATTCCGTTTTGATATAATAATGTCCAACAGATTTCTTTGTAATTATTAGTACTGTTCTTAGAGTGAGCGAAGGTTCTACTTTTCATACAATACTAAAAAAGATAACTAGTTTATATCTCTTATACTTTTATTACGTGAAATATTACTGTGACATTAAGAGTAGAACTTTAGGAGAGAACAGCCAAAACATTATCTTTTTTTTATAGCATTTCACGTATTTTTTTGTGTCAATATTAAGGATTCATTTAAGTTATTACATATAAACGACATTGCGTTCCTGGGTTACCAAAAAAAGAAAAACAATGTAATCATATAAATTAAATTGGTAGGTGCCGCAAATTTGGAGGCTGCAAAAAAAGCAGCAATTAAACAATGAAAATTCGCTAACATAAACAAGCTGAAACTTCATAATACCAGAGTACATGACAATAGGTTTTTGGATATAAACGGTCCTCCGGAAATAGCACTTTACTGACTAAATTTGTAGTAAAATTAAAATTCAGTTAAAAGAAAAATTACGTGGGTCAGGTGAAATGTTTACGCGGTACCAAGGTTGCCCTTTCATTAGTATATATGATACCCACATGAACAGCTACATAATTGCTAATTATTTCGTTGCAAAATATTTTTTCTTAATGATTCATTAAGTTTAATCTTGCTTTTCTATTTATTGGAATTTGTATACATTGAGCTCTCTTCCTCTCATACCTTATTCCTGACACAGACATACAAGTAGATCGGGAAATGTTTAAAATTAGAAAAGTTTCAAAATACAATAGCTATTAATTAATTAAAAAAAAATTTAATAGCTTTTTTATGAAATTCATTGTATACACGATAGAGAAGAAAATGGTAAAATTGCGTAGTCTAAAAAATAATGTCGAAGTTGAACTATAGTGCACAGACAGTGAATCGGCCCGTGAAAAAGTGCGGGACCTAACTTATTCATATGCTTATCCGCAAACATTGTCTTGTGTGAAAAACGAAATTCAATTAGGTTGCCAGCCTTTAGTACCCTTCTAGTATTCCTGGACCCATGACTAATAAAATTACCAAGGCCTCGTGGTGTGTACCAGCTCGCTTCTCTTCCCTTGCTCGTTCTGTCTCTCTCTCTAGCGTTCATCCCAGTCGCTTCCCTTTCTATAACATCCCCCTAACCTTCTCTTCTTCTAAGTTCGTATATATATACAGCCTACACCTAATTCTTCGGCGTTTTTGCATACTAATTCCCGGACGAATAAATTAATATTAATAGAACCTGGATGAGACGGTAAGTAGTGGAAGGGTAAAAAGATGGAATAAGGGGCGCGTCTCGTGGGCTTTAATTATATCTTGTGTTGGCATTATTCAAAGAGTGTGATGCATATTACAAGGATGAAGAGGGCTGGAAGCAAGTGAAACTAGAGCTTGCACCGTCCACTGATTTTAATCTTTTCTCACGATCAATTTTCTTTTGAATTGAAATGTAATGTATATGTACATATAGTGAGTTGGGGAAGTGCTGGCAATAACTGTGCATGATGGGGTTGCCAGCATCGCGCCAATGCCAACCCGGAGTCAAATTATACATTTTCCAACAAATCCGTTTTCTTGATGTAGCTGATTTTTATATTACGATCCACTGATTGAAGTATAATATTACTTTCCTTACTGTTGGTAATCGTGGCTATGTTTTATATCGCGTTTCACCCGTTTTCACAAAAATTCTACAGGATTTTTTTAAGGGACAAGGACTGGGCTCTAATGCAAAGTTCCCCTAAACTTTTCATTGGGCCGGCCGCATTACTAATTCTGACAACAATAGAAATTCTGACATATAAACAGAAAGAGAGTGAGAGAGAGAGAGAAATGCTAATGGCAGGGTGCTCAAACTGCTGGAATCGAATATGAGCCCTCGCAAGGGTGTCCGGTGCATGACTACTGAGCTAATTCTTTCCATAAATTTGCAAGATGCTAAAACTTAAACTTTGTATAGTTTCTATACATTAAATGTTTGTCACTTGTTTTGGGTGTTTTGTAGGTGCAGTAACTTTAAACGTTGCTTTGAAGTAACAGTTGTAAAATTTATGATTCTACAATCCATATAATATTAAGATACATTAGAAATATTGCTAGATTTTCAAATTTGAGAAAATCGGTTATTCTGCAGTGCGATTTTACAGAATTGATTTCAGTGATTTTCAAAAACGGCTAAAACGATACTTTTTAAACTTGTAATACTCACTACATAGATACAAATCTATAACTTTTATTTGAAACATTTTACCGGAAAGACTGAGTTTTGGAGGGATTCTGGGAAACATGTCAGTTAGGTTAAAATATAAATTGCCACCTCCAGCTTTGTTAGTTGAGACAGAGGGCGTTCTCATACTAGGTACACTCAGTTATACCTGATAATACCTGAGAAAGTTGGGTGAGTGTTTCACACTAAATTTTTATACAGTGGACATAAAGTTTTTGAAAATCAAAAATTAAATAACTTCTAAGAGAACAAATACTTAAAAATCTTATTTTTTACTTACATAGTAGCATATAACGTTGAATATTTCTTAGAATAAAAAAAAAGTGACCTGCTGATGTGAATAAAAAGAATAAAAAGTAGAAGTTTAAGTCCACTTTGATTTGATGTCATTGAAAGTGAAGAGAGGTCAGAAAAGAATCGGCAAAGATGAAAAGGATCGAACCATGGGGATCAACATTCTCATGGGTCGGCGATCATCGACTAATTGACTGCGCAAAAAGTAAACACAGCTATGCCTGCCTGTACTGTGTACACTGAGGACGTTGACCATCTGCAGCTCTGCTAAAACAATGTCCCCAACCTACACAATATTAGGTGTGTTGTGCATTTTTTTTTATTTATTCAATTATTTTATTTTTGTTCATAGAAGTAAAAGAAATTATTTAGTTTGCTTGGTTTAAGGGTTATTTTTCTCAATTCTATAGAACTTTTCATTTATTGGTGAACGTTTTGACGTTACCTGAGTCCGAAAAAGTGATTTCTAGAAAAAGCGCAGAAAGTTCGAACTTGATATTCCGTTTAGGTATCACAATGGGACCTGACTGTAGGTTATCTATCCAAATTCCTCAACCGAAAGTACCACTTTACTGAACGGATTTTTCACTCTATCGCGATTTTCTCAAAAATGGCTCCAACGATTTTCTTTAAACTATATATATCAACTACACATATTAACAGCTACAACTTTTATTTGAAATATTTCTCCGGAAAAATTCATTTAAGGGCACTTTTTAGGAGCACTGGGGTTACGTTTTCCTTTAAAGTGCTAATTTAGTTTATTATAGGATTCGACCATTTCAATAATATTAATTAGAATTAAATATGTTGCCAAAATTTTGAGTTTGAAAACATCAATTGACTGAAAGGGCGTAGTTTTTTCATTTTTCTTCGATTTTTCCATAAAAATACCAATGAATTTCATTAAATTTGTTATACTAACTTCAAATATAGAGATCTATCACTTTTTTTGAAACATTTTCTGAAAAAGTTCATTTTAGGGAGTTTTGGGTGAGGGGGTAGGGTCAAGCTTTCTTCAGAAAAGTTGTTTATTTGAATATAAAATGGCTCATTGATATACGTTTACAGACATCTAAACGTATAACAAGACAATATGAAGTTTGTAGAAAATTCGGTGTTGGTGTAGTGGTTATGAGCATGGACTTGTAAGCGGGAGATTCCCAGTTCTAGTCCCGCATATAACAATTAAATTTTATATTGGTTTAAAAAAATGTTACTGGAAAGTAGGTGCTTCCGCCATCGTCCACGACACCTAATTTGGTAGTTGGAAGTTAACCTCGCCTGCAAAATAAGCATTAATTTACTTTTTACTTCCTCTTACTCCTAGTAAGAGGAAGTATTGTAATC